>JAPYZP010018580.1:0-20119 GCA_030522985.1 Torymus sinensis
AGTCACACATTATTGTTTTGATACAACTTCGACAAAAGTATATCATCCTAGCGTTTTCGGAGTCGATGAATCCGAATCAGAAACCGAATTTTGAAAATTTGTTTAAATTCGAACGAGATCCGGAATATTAAATCTGTAAGAGTATATAATCATTTTAAATAATTAATGCGATCTGCTTTTTTATTACTTTATATAAAAGTACACTATTTTACGTTTAAAAGGAAGTATTATATTATAAGTATCTATACCCTGAGGCTCTGGTTTTGAAAAAGAAACTTTGATTTATTTACTTGTAATTTCAATAGTTTTCTATTCGGAGACCTCCCATTGTTGGAATCGAGAGAGCGAACATTTCCGTTTCGTGATGGCCGCACTGCATAATTGTACTTATAGGCGCACGTATAGTGTTTTATTCCGCGGCGACTGCATCTACGTATCTTTTAAAATATAATTTGACGTAGCTTTAAAAAATAACTTTTTTCAACTTTTTGAAACTATTAGATGTATTAGGTACGGGGGTCCGGTGTGGATTCTCCCTTATAGTAAAATTGTAATTTGGCGCCTGGTTTCTATATATCATATATATAGACATCTGGCGCGTGCGCTTGGCGCTGCCCAATCACAGCTAAGTACTCGAATAGACTTGATGCAATTACTCTCCAATCCCCATAGATGCCCTGATCTCTTCGATTCCGTTATACCTAGAAACGAGTTGTGACTGGTCAGCGCATATTCGCGCGCGCTCGCCTCCAGGCGCATGGACATAGGTTTTATTTCCTCCCGGAATCCGCTAGTATAAGGTACGTGCAGCTGCATCCCCTGTGATATTTCGTCGAATAAGTTTTTCTATCGGGGTAAGTGAACCATGTAATGATGTGAGAACCTAATTGCACGTGCACCCTTTAAAAAAGTTATTGAGCGTTCGCTAAACTCCATAGATTCGCAAAACTTATAATTGTAATTGTTCACAAACCATCCTTTATTTCGTTGAATATTTTACTGCATCAGATTGCAATTGGAAATTACTCTACGTCTCTCGTTTTTGCTGTGTGCGTAGGAATTTCATAATTAAGCGATGTTCGAAGACGAGCCACAACCTAAAACAATCAAGATGGAAATACCGGAAGCTTTACTTAATTTGCAAAGCGATATTACTAGGAATTTCGCTAAGTGTCTATTCGAAAAAATTTGCGCCTACGACACTTCCAAGATGAATACGAAAAAGACCGAGCAGCTGAAGATAAAAGTTAACGGAACTCATGAATTCGGTTTGTTCGATAAAATCGACGATTCGAACATTTTGAACAAACTGTACAACAATCTCGAACCGTCAAAATTCGGTAAGGGGACGTCATATGCGTACGATGAATCTGTGCGCAAGTCTCGAGAGACGAAAAATGTACAAATCAACCGATTCTCAGCCCTCGTACCTGAAGAGTTTGCCGCCACTTACGATTTCGAATTGTACAAGTTCGTTGTTTACGGCCCCGGTGATTTTTTCGCCATGCACACGGATACGCCGAGAGAAGGTCTAGCTTATAGTATGGTCTACACGATGAATACTGACTTTGTTGGTGGGGAATTGCACTTCAACGGAATAGAGCAAGGCTTCGGCGGCAATAAAATTGTTATTTTCGATCCAGTTGTAGCGCATGAGGTACGAGAAGTCACCTCTGGTTACAAAATCTCCATTCTATTGAATTTGTTCAGAAAAGAACTCTTTTCTTTGAGGAAGATGGATCTGAAATTGAATAGCAACGTTGCGAGAAATTTGTTCAGGCAAATCGATTTTCGGTCGTTAGGTCATATGAATATATGGTTTAGTCATCCCTCGCAAGAGGACATATTGGAGGTGTTGGATGAAAAACGCGTACGATACATAAAGGCAGTAACTTCTGATGATCAGGATGAGGCTGCTGAGGTAAGCGAGTATGAACGAAAATTTGCCGAGGAAGAAGAAGAATCATATAGCGAGAAAGTCGACATTGCGGATGTAATATCACAATGTACAAATAAATATAACATTGATTTTGTATTGTGTAATGAGAATATTATTAAAGCTAATCTAACAGCACATTATGGAGGCAACAGTCCTATAACTGTGAGTTCTAATTACTCAATTGCCTATTCCAAAGGTATTCTAATTATACTGTAATTATTTTATACTTTATATAACATATATTTTATACCTGTATGTCTTGCCTATACTAATGTTTTTGTAAAGAAAAAATAAACATATTTTTAATAATACTTATGAAAAAAGGCGATTAAAATCATTTTACTACCAACCTTGTGTTCATTCATCATGACAGGAATCATCACCTACTCTAATTGTAATTACCACTTATCTAATGAATTATCATCTATTATAATATTTTAAATCAAAATACTGAATATTCGTAAAATATTTCTTGATTAGCAAACATTTATTTATTGTTATTTAATTAATAAGTATACCTATCACTTTTAAATATTATTTATAGTTGAATCTTGTTGTCATATTCTATTGCATAGACATTACCATTACCGCGTACTATTCTCGTCTAAATTCACTTATTCAATATTATTTGTATTGGATCGTCTTCAATTTTCAAAATCCGGCTTCAGATTCAGCGACTTCAAAAATATAAATTTTATGAATAACACTATGTACAATTCTAAAAAAAATCCCTGAACTCGGTTGTAAAAACGATGAAAAGAAAAGTTGAAGCACACTTCTGCCATAAATTTTTTCGTGTTCGATCTAGTTTCTACGTATGTCATACAGGAGACGAACAAACTTTTGAACACAGGAAAATGGTCTTGTGACATTGATTTAACCGTAAGTACATTAATTTTTCTAATTTATATTTTTTTGTTATTTTTGTTTATTAATTTTTCTTTTTTTTTTGCCATGGAAATTAAACATGGGGAAAATGGTCGAAAAATGGTCACTGATCATTAAGAAATATTAAACTTCCAATGATGTGAACAAATTTTCCAAAGAAAAAATTAAAGTAGAAGAAAAGAGCTTTACTTAATTGAAACTAAGAATCATTGAAATCGGGTGATTTTTAGCGAAATTACGTAATTCTCAATAATTTCACCATTTCTTGTCATTTTTCGCGATATTCATTCTTTTCTTCTAGTTTATTTTTTCTCGTGGAAAATTTATTCGCGTCTTTGGGAGCTTCATATTTATTGCAGAGGTGGGCCTAAACTTGTTTTTTCGTCGTTTTGACAACTGAGGTAAGGGAATTTTTTTTAGAATTGCACATACGATTTTCCTTACAGATTACTTTTCACAAATAAATTACTCCTTGCTTTTTCACGATTTCTTTGTTACATTTCTTTATAACAAGCATAGTAGATAATATATTACTATAATTTCTCTAGGATTTTGGTGATATATTAGAGAATACTATCCGAAGAAGTAGAAAAACGTCACTGACGGGTGCTGAAAAGCACTCTAGATATTTGAAAAACGGGTGTCAAATAGGTGACAAGAATACTTACCAATATAACTTACGCTCAATATTATAATTAGTAAATATTTGTTAAATAATATGAAAAGATAAATATAGTGCTAGAAAATTGTCCAAGATTAAAAGAGCTATAAGTATAAATTGATGAAAAACTTTAAAATTTATGAAAACATTCTCAATGGAAATCGTATTTCTCAATTCTATACACATAATCGTATTTCTCAATTCTATACACATTGAAATATATGTTTTTACTGTAAAATCTTTAAATTGGTTTCACTATTGTCAACAACATTCTTCCGACAAAAACGCTAAAGAACCTCATAACAGATAACTTATGAACTCTCAAAAGTCATCATCCAGCGGTATCATCTCCCAAAAAAAAGAAAGCTCACATCGATCCAAACAAAGCATTTTATTCCTGAAAAATCTCGACCCTCTGGAATAACACATCACCGCTTTCCATCGGATACAGGGCCGGAACGAGCTGATACATAGGCATTAGGCAATAGGGTGCGGACGGCTCCACGCGTATATACATACGTATAGATATAGACGCGGAAGAGGACAGTGACGCATCCATTGGTCGGCGTATAACGCGTGCGTGCCATCTTCGCGCGGGGTGTACGCAAGCTCCCGCGGGCGCGTGGGGGGTTGAAGGATCGGGAGAGGATAATTCGCGCGACATACGCATCGGGACGTCCGCGAGGATTGTGCGCGAGCGCGAATAAGTACAAGAACTGACTGTTTTGTCGGCAAGATCTCCGGAAACTTGGAATTTTACGAGAACGGTGCGATAATTTTAATAGACTAGGGAGACTTTTGGTTGCCGGTAATTTAGCTTCAGTGACCATATGGAGTTTACGGAGAGTAAGTAATTTTTATGCGTTACGTTAATATGTATAGCGGACTGAGTGGAAAATTAAATAGGATTAATTTTAGTTGAATTAACGGTATATTTTCAAGGAAATCGTATATGTTAGTTTACTATTTTCGAATTTTGAAAATATATTTATTATTTTTATTTCAGTGTTATAAATGTACGTTCGGGTTTTTATGCTACATTAAAAATAATATTAAAAATAGATAAGTACAATTTCAAAAAAGTTTAGTCCCAAATTTCTTTATCGAACAATATCAGTTTTATTCGAAAACTTTAAGATAAATTTGTATAGAACGATGCGGTATTTTTGAAATAAAATGATATTAATGGTCTTGCAACCCATATTGGTATACGATTATAATAAAAAGACATCAAAACGGTTGTTTATTTTTGTGGACAGTCGGGGCACATCTACGTGCCCCTTCTTGAGAAAAGTAAGATATATCTTTAAAAATCACTTGATGTGTGTTGGTATCCGCTGCTACACGAGCTTCTTAATCTGCGAAGAAATACATAAGATGTGCCCGAAACGTCGATAAATGTACAAAACTATCTTGCTATTTTGTAACAAACTTATGACAATGTGGGTCCTCAACATCAAGACTAAATCATTATCAATGCCGTCGATAAAATCACTAAAATATTATTTTTTAAAGAACACAAGTTCTAATCTTCAACAAAAACTCAACAATAAACTAACAATGAACAATTACCGTATTTCGCTGTCGAAAACCAACGTTCATGTTTCCGCCTTTTCGCATATCGTCGCATCCAACTTGTAAAAATATCACCGTTAATATTATAAAAACAGTCATTTTCGACAAAAATCATTAAGGTTCTCGCTAGAAGGAAGCAAAAGTAGGACGAATGAAAAGGCAAACGTTACAGGATAAAAATAGATAACGCGAGGAATCGGGAGGAATCCGCCATGGGGATTCCATAGGACAGAGAAAGAGAGAGAGAGAGTGAGTCGACACCCCCTCGCTCTATCTCTTTAAGCTGTTGGCGCCAGTCAGTCTTGATGTAATAGCGCTAGGTCGCATAGTTTACTGTCGGCTTTATAAGATTACGAAAATAAGAGCAAAATATTTTAGGGCGTATACGTTATGATGTGTGTGTGTGTGTGTGTATATATATATTTGCGAATCCGCGTTAATTAAATGTCGCGTGTGCGATGTAGCCGGCGGCTATGTTTTGATGCAAAGAAATTTTATAATGAATGGTTATTTAAAATAGAATCCACACAGTGTGTTGTGGGTAAAAAATATGCTTGTTTTTAAACGGTTGACAAATATATATGGATATTTCGTGCTTTAGCAATTACTTTGTTATCATTCTTTACTGTAATTGCTAATAGCTGTTATTTAGGAACAGTTGTTCGTGATAATAACAAAAAAGTTAAAAATAAGCTTTTGCTATAAGCACTGCCGAAGCGTATAATTATTATGCTAATTAGGATTTTGCATTAGTATGATTATTAGCGTGATTGTTATATATTAATTACGATTTTACATTAGTAGGATTAAGAGAGACAATCCGGTAACTTAATTCTGGATATTATAATATATAGCTCATTTCTACGTTCGGTGTGATATCTTGGTCTTAATAACGATGCAGTACTCTTCATCTTGGACGATAAGTACGCGAAAAATCAAATGTTTACTTTTTCGTTGACGCGCGCCCACGCAAGCGCACACTTATCGATCCCACGTGGCAATAGGAGCCTGCTTTTACGGCTTTTTTTGGGGATAAAAGGATGGGATTTTACGCCAATTTTTGCAACTCACTTTTATAATTTGTATATAGCATTATTATTGTAATGAGATTGAATTTGTACATGTACACAAAGACATTTTTGTCAAAATGATAAAAAAGGAACTAGTATAATAGTTCTACATAGAAATAGTAAAAGACGTTTCAATACATTTTAGTAGATTATCCTCTTAGAGATTCTCATTCAATAGCCTTAATATGATTCGCCTTTTAAATTAAAAATGGTCTTTATTCTATTTTAGAACGAAAAATATTAGAATAAAATAATGTTAATGACATTAAAATTCCCTAAAAAAGTTTTTTTCATATAATACAAAATTTAACTGTACTTAGTCATTTAAAACTTTTGTTTACAAAAAAAAGACGTTTTACACAAATACACTGTCTAAATCATTTTTTTTTCCTACACAAGTACACATTTCTTTTAAAATTATTAAGCGTCGCGACTATAACATTATTTTTCTCAGTGGATCGCATTTACAATCTTTACTCATCCTAAAGTACCTCTTCGTCATTTCAGTTAGTTTTAATTCGAAAATTTTCTCTGCCAGGTCTAATCCGTGCTGTTTAAGCGTACAACGAGAAAATTTCAGTACTCGAGTGCTTATAAACACAAATGTTTTCCGGCATTGGCGTGTATTATTGTGCGGTCACGTGATTTCGCTGACGAGTTTATGTACATATCATTATTCCCCCGAGTACACATTAATCGCTGTGGAATTCCATTATATTGCTTTAATTCAATCTTTTTTTTCTACCTTATCTTTATCGCACATATACACCTTGGTCGAATAACAGTGTAAAAAAATTCTACTTTATAAAAAAAATACCCAGAATCTTATGGCCCGATTAAAAATGAAGTTTCCGAACTACCCTCTTCTTGTCCCCCCATTTAACTGCACCACTTCACAGTACATCAGTAGTCGTCGAGTCAGAGTCGGTATCAACATGGAAATCAACCGCCATAACCGCCACGAGACTATTCTCGCCGGCGTCGGCGAAAACCTGCTCACCTCTGCTACCCCTCAGCGACCTGATATCGACCTCATAGACGCAGTGCATCTCGGAGCGTATGGCAGCCTTCTTCGCCGCTGCCGACGTGAAAATCCCGTGCATCACGTCGTAGCCCTGCTGTTGCGCCCATATCTGTCCGTACTCCAGCAACGTCACGGCCAGGCCCTCGCCCCTGTGCTCCCTGTGCACTGTGAGAAACGCGACGTTTAGCATTTTCAGCGCCTTGGTGAACTGCGAGCGTAGCATCGCCCAGTCTCTTATCTGCCACAAGTGATAGACTATTCGCTGGAGGGTGGAGAGAGGATTCGGGTCTGGCGCATTCGTGTCGGGAAGGCGCAGGAGATTCGGGTACTCTTTGGTAAGGAGTACCAGGGCGCCGTCTATGCAGTTCGTCCTTTTGTTCACGGCGACCACGAAGGGCATCTTCGGCAGGATAGCGTAGGTGAGGAGTCTCGTGGTTGAGGCGACGAGGGTTTGGTCCAAATTAATCTTGTAAGTGGACCGGTTGCACTGAGCGTAAGCCTTAAACATCGTCTCATCTGGCGAGTAGTTGCCTTCGATCAGGACGACCGTCTGTTTGACATCGGTTTCGAGGCCCAGGCGTACCGTGTAGTCGTCCAGAGACATGGCGATGGGTTATTATCGGCTGGATGCAATCTTTTACTACACTGAAATTTGTGAATACTGTTTACGTGTCGATTTATTTGAAACGACTTTAGACTTACCTCGAGGAGCGGTAGTAGTTTGACGCTAGCAGGTACAGTGGACGTTGTCCAATATTGCCGTGTAATATTGTATTATGATGGCGGTCACGTGACTTGTAAACACGAAGATATAATATACTATTCGTTCTAATTCATTTTATTATTGCAAACATTATTCACTTTTAATTCCTTGAAACAGTATTCAGAATTAAATGACTTTTATATACTTTAACACCAAAGAGTATTAATCCCTTTTAATTTAAAATACGTGCATTCACATTAAGGTGATGTTAAATACCGACATAATTTTCAAAACAATATAACTCATGAAAATACCAATAGAATTATCCACAAAAAAATTCTGAGTATAGTATGTAAGTATACGGAGCGCCTGACAAGCGTGCTTTTCCAACAAAATGATGAGAATTTATTTAATTAAATAAAAACCGTACTGTCGGTACTTAGGAATCTACAATTAATCTACTTTTTAAAAGCGCATAACTAAAAAAAGCGCTAATAGAATCACTTGACAAAAATTTTTTCCGAATAGACGCTAGAATATTGATTTAAAAAATATTGAAATTCACGGTTTCACATGGCCTTAAATCCAGTTTGATCCACTTCATCATTATAAACGTTAATCACTTTCAATGTCTCAAAGAGGTACTAAGAATTAATCCACTTTTATATATACTTTAACACCAAATTTATCCCTTTTAATTGGAAATTCGTGCGTTCACATTCAATAGTCCAGTTTGATCCTGTCCACTTCGTCGTTAATCACTTTTAATGCCTCAATTTTTTTTTCGCCTTCACCAGTTTCCAATTGTTTATTGCTATTCATTAGAGCTGTCACTATAAGATGTTCCTATAAATGATTAAAATATTCATTATAAACTTTTTATATGAGCATTATAATTTATATTTGTTTTCTACGTTAAATAATCCTACGCACTTTTGCTTCTCTTAATAGGTGTAGACGTTTATCCATGTTCCATTTCCTGTCAATTTCAATGAATTTAAAAAAATTAAAACTAATATACCTAATTTAATTTTATATTCATGAAGGAAAATTGTTGTTAAGCGTATGCCTTATACCAACGGAGTTCTCTGCTGTACCGACCACAAAGTTTTTAATTATAAATATTAATTGTTGTAAGTTTTTCTTTAATTCTGAGAGTGGACGCATAAAGGCAAACTTATTTTTTGACACTCCGTGTGTAATGTACTACTTCTTCGCACGCTTAGAGTTTCAAGCCTACGCTAAAATAGACCTTTACGCGCGTTGTGTCAAAAAATAATGTTCAACACTCGTGAGAAAAATGATTCTGGCACGAGTGTGAGTTTGTCGCCCGAGCGAAGCGAATCATTTTTATCGCACTAGTATCGAAAAGTACTAATTCAATTCCAAGTCAAATTTCAGATAAATCTATTGGAAAATTTGAAATTTATTGAAAAATATATAACATAAATCTATTCAACAGATAAATACTGCATGTCAAATACTGTAGATAAATATGCATTTAACATTGATATAATATACCTACCATTATTCTGATCGACTTATACCTATAGTGGATCGGCGCAGCGACTGCGCGCAGTAGAACGTGTATTCCATTGCGTCTGCCGAGGCTTAGCAACATTGGATGATCGGCAGACTATTTTTTTTTCTTTTTTTTTTATACATTAAACTATTTCAGAAAACATTTGAAAATACCCTTAGTCACCCCCGAAAGTTTCAGCCTTGTAGAAATTATATGTCATTTACATGTCTTTTTTTTTACACGTTTCAAAATTATTTATTCATCTTTGCAACGCTAACAGCTTGGCAGATTGTTACTTTCATGATATACAGTATATAAACATTGATAATAAGAAAAATTAGGTTTGTAGGAATAACTACAAAATTTATGTCGCTGCCTCCCGGACTATTAGTTAATAGTTCGTTTTGTCTCAGTCCGCTAGCTACACCGAGCAGACCATCCTCCTTGCGCTACACTTAAATAAAAAGATAGTTAAATTGAATAAGTTGCGTGTAATATTTATTTAATTACTCCCATAATCCAATAATTATAAATTGCGACGTGGAAAAGGAAAAGTATGGTAATTAGCACACTTTACATATTATAAATATAACACTATTTTAATTATCTTTGATTTATGTATTATTGCATACATTTTTAGGAGAAAAATTACAGTACGATCCGGCGGGTCCGTTTCAAAAGACTAGAGTTCGCACAGATTTTTGCTGGCTCGTAGGTTTTATATTTTATCTGGTTGTATGGTGCATCGTTATCATTTATGGTACGTTAAAATACTTATCACGATAAGCTTTCTGCATTATTATTAAAATTGTTATCAAAAGTATCTATCTTCTATTCTAAAATTACCTTGTTAAGGAGTCTTTCGCAAAATCAAATCAATATTTTTGAGTAAAATTGAAATACGCGATAAATAATGATTATTACAATGTTCGTGCGAAATTTTAAGATAGCTTGACGAAGAAATGAATGAGTATATAACATTTATAAAAATCCGGTTTTGAAGTGACATTACTATAGAGCCTTAGAGGAAAAAGCGAACATATACTCTAGAGACCATCGAAAATTTAAGCAAAAAGCGTGACAAAAGTACTTACAGCTTTTTAAATTTCTTAAAAATTTCTGAATTATTCGTGTAAGTTTTATATTTCTTTTATCTATAAATCGATTAGTTCTTCTTTCATTTGCACTTTAGATTACTTTGCGAGCATTAATATTTAATATTGGAAATTAAAAATATTTGGGGATTCAAGGAAGCCCCCATTAACTACGCTCTTTAGCGAAAGACCCTCCTTATCAAATTCTTCAAATACTAAAAAAAACCTTCTCTAACAATAATATCGTATACGACATCACACTACAAATTCGAACTCTAAATCAACACATCTTCACCATTCTACTATGCAACCCACCAACAGCCTTCTCCAGGGGCAACATCGGGAAGTTGAAGGCGCCGACGGACATGGTGGGTCGATCATGCGGCGCCGACGAGCTCGTCTACGACAAACCCTACCTTGTCTTCTATGACCAGAAGACTTGCTCGTTATTCGAATGTAAGACGTGTGCCCACCAGTGTCCCGATGTCGAGTTCGTCTACTCGAACGACTCGAGTAGCATCGAGGAGACCAAGAAGCTGATGCTCTGCCAGCCGGACGTCAAGCTCAACGCTGTCACCACCTGGAAGGAGCTGGATTACCTTGTCGACAACCAGATGTGCGCCAGGGAATATAGGAAGAATCTGCCGCTGTTGATGACGTGCGATTTACCACCTGGAATGACCGACGAACAGTTGCGATCACTTATGCCGAAGGGTAGCAACGATATTGTGGACAGTACGAAGTTAGTACAATGAACTGTGAAAACATTTTTTTTTCCTACAAAGTATTATTTTGTCTCTTCTCTAAATGCTTTTATTAATTTAACGATGACTCAATGTTCTTGAAGAAAGATTGGTTACTCTAAACAATTATTGTACTAAAACTGAAACAGCTAACTTACAATGAAATCATTTTTTTTTAATGATTCTTCTTAAATTCAACAAAAATTATTTTGATTGATTAAAACTATTTTCTGTAAAATTTAAAAATATACACAAATCTATTTAAAAGCTGCCATAAAATTACTATGTCTATATAGCACTCGATTCGCCCTACAACGCTGTTTCCTTCGCTTATTTCTTCAAGAATGATTTCATTGTTGTTTTCTACGGTTCCCCATACGACAATAAAACTTTCGCAGTATACTTACACTTTTTCGAGAGGCGACATAACCGCGCAGACATTTTATTTTTACGTCTCCATCATTCGAGCATATACAGACATCCAGACGAATCCGTATATAAAAGTGCAATATCATAAATCATAATGATAACTATATAAACCGTTGCCAAAGAGGGAACTTATTTTTTATTTAAAAAGCCATTTGTAATAAAGAAAAGTTTTGTTTCCCCCATTAATACTTTTGTATATTATATTTTTAGGTACTCCGTAATTGGCTTCATCATGCTCACTGCCTTCATATCCGTTCTGAGCATATTTCTGATGCGATGGTACGCCATGGGTTTCGTGTGCGTATCGATTTTCGTCCTTTGCGCAGTCACGTTTCATGCGATCTACGAAAAATGCGTGTCTGATGCCGAGAGTAAGACCAACGGCGTTCTATTGGCTCTATTCATCTGCTTGGTTGTATTGGGGCTGATTGTCCTCGCGGCAGTTTACTTCCGCCGGCAGATTTATCTCGCCTGTCAGATGATCAGCGAGTCTAGCAAGTGAGGACGATTTACACTTGTTTGATTTATTTATTTTATCCTTTGGGATTGGTTTCTGGAAAAGAAAAAAGAATTTTTTTGTTTTTTGCTTTGTGATAAGAAAGGATGACATTATACTTGCTGTTTGCAGGGTAAGAGTTAAAGTTTTTTGATGCTAAAATGTACGAAAGCGTACAATTATATTTAAAATATTGAAAGATTTAATAATTCAAGAGAAAATTTAATGCTCTATACTTGCTAAATTCGAAAGCAACTCTATGAGAAAAAACTTTGATTGACTCAATTGGGTCCTTGCATAAAAAATAAAATCATATTTTATTAAATATGTCATGTAGAATAGCAAAAAATAATCGACACGTATTTTTTATTTTTTTGATTAGTAGTAAATTGAATGTGTTATAGCGTATTGAATTTTTTCATACAAAGACCCAATTGAACCCGTATTTGAATACGGACAATTATGTAATTTTATTGAAACAAAAATGTTAGATTAAATCGAACGACTATTTCATTGATTTAAAATGATTGTTTCAAGTGTACTAAAAAGGCCAATAAATCTGGACGTCGTGGTCACTCCTAGTTAGTCGCAAAACATCAACTTAATTTTATTATATCATTTTTTCCCACTTAGTAACCGCGTTGAACTGCCACTTATATATATTCATAGCTTAGAATTCTGTAAATGAATTAATGAATTTCATATTATAAGATTGGTTATTTAATTTCTCGAAACTTCACAAAAAAAGTATTCGAAAAGAAAACAAACAACTTATTCTCATTATTATTACTTTCCAACAGAGCCATCACGAGTATGCTCTCGAGTCTCCTCCTGCCCTTCGCCCTCATCATCTTGTACTTTATGATCTTCATCCTCGGGTTGTTCGTGGGCTTCTTCCTGACGACCATCGAGTCGCCCATCTACCGCGCCGACTTCGCCGAGATGGAGTCCTGCCAATGCCAGCCGGAATTATTCTTCACCCAGAACTCCTCGTGCGACCCCGAAAGCTTTGAGGCCGGCTGTACGATGGGGGACGACAAGCCCTGCGTTCTCTCGGGATGTTACATGGTCGACAAGCAGACGCAGTCCGTCGGCTTTCTGCATTTCATCAACATAATGGGATTGTTCTGGAGCTACTTCTTCGTCATGGGATTCGGCGACATGGTGCTGGCGAGCGCGTTCGCCACCTGGTACTGGACTTTCAATAAGAAGATCCTGTCGTACCTGACGGTCGTCGAGAGCTTCTGGAGAGTCACCATGTAAGTATATATATTGGAAAACGAGTGGATAAATGCCATTGCTATGGAAGAATTCATTGGGTAAATAATGTTACACTTTGTTTTAGGTATCATTTGGGAACGATTGCATTCGGTTCTCTGATAATAACAGTTTGCGCCATCATCCGATGGATACTGCGCAAAACCTTCAAAGCTGTGGAAAAGATCAATAAGCCCTTGGCTGCCTTCGCCGTCATGAACCTAAAGTGCGTCTTCGACGTAATGGAGAATTTCTTGGACTTTATTAATCGAAGAGCCTACATTACCTGCGCAGTTCACGGCACCGATTTTATATCGTCCGCCAGGATGGCGTATTATCTGATAATGCGAAACGTCGGAAAAGTCGTTGCGGTTTCTCAGGTAAGATGAGGAAAAGCGAAATTTGCATCTAAATAGCTTTACTGTTGCCGTCTTTTTAACTTGACTATCCATAAAACATTGTCGTAGTCTTCTCTTTATTTTAGTTTTCAGTTATTTAGCTCATTCGAAATATACTCGGCAAAAATAATGAAATTGTCGTTTCCGCATAAAAAGACGTTACCTCGGAATCCGATTCAAAAAGGCGCTATCTCGTGTTTTTCGCTTCTATTTATATTGCCAACCGATGACGAATTAAACGACCAGTAAATTAACAACACATCAAGGATAATTCTCTAGAACGTGCACAACTGAAACGGTCAGTCATTGTCTAAGGTAAGAAAAAAAATAGATAGAAGCGAGAAACAGCATCGCGCGTGATAACGCCTTTTTGAATCGGTTTCCGAGAGAACGCCTTTTTGAATCTATTTCCAAGATAACGCCTTTCTCAATTGTATACAATGTAGAATTGGTTCTGATATCTTCTTAATGAGCTTCCTAACGATGTAAAGCATGAAGAATTTCGGATAAGCTAGTTTAGATAGCTAGTTTAGATAATGTCTACGTTATATTTTTAAATTAACAATGTATATGATACATATTTGTTTCAGATTACAAACATTCTTATGCTCATAATAACAATTTTGATCACTGCTACAACTACAAGAATAGCCAGTATTTATTATGCGAGCAGGGCCGACGAGTTGATATCTGACGCAGTACCAGTTGGTACAGTTTTGGCAGGCTCTCTATTGGTGAGTTGGTTATTAATACGCGTCGTGGGAATAGCTGTCGATACCACGTTTCTCTGTTTTCTTGAAGATTCCGAGCGGAATGATGGTTCATACGAAAAACCTTATTTTATGAGTGAGGAGTTAACGAAATTCCTTGCTAAGAAATAAGTCGCAAATGGTTGATAAAACTCGTAGAATATGCAATATAGAAAAGGAAGCTTTATTGTAACCATGTATTTTTATGCTTAATCGACACTTCGACAATACACAACTACTATTATGTAAATAAGATGTTAACGAAATTTAAAAAAAAAATATATTTGTTTGGAAAAATGCAACTAAGTAATTAGTAATAAGATGAAATAAGTCTGTTAATTTTCTGAAGAATCTATAAAATTAAAGGATATTATCACTAAGTGTAAAAAATAAAGAAATCTACACTTTATAAAACTGATCTTTACAATACTCGTTATTAGAATTTATGTAACAAATAATAATGCTATTTTGGAGAGTCAAATACAACTTCTGTATTATGTAAATTAAAAAGAAATGATAACAAATAATGTAATATAAGGACTTCGAGATGTTAATTTTTAAGTGAAGATTTACTTTTAACAATCTACGAATTAATATTCGTATTTCTAAAATATTTTATCTCGTTCCACAACCTAAATGATATAAAGTGAAATGCAATGTTTACAAACAATCGAGTTAATATATGTTATGACTGTTAAGATACAAATACATATGGCAATTTTCGAATTATACGAGTGAATCAGTAGCCGTAGCGATTTCCGACTAAAGCTGTTGCCTGTTATCCAGAATTTTTTTCGTAAGTGTTACAAACTCATTGTCGTATTTTATTTTACGAAAAACTAAATATCCATATTTAAGCCAGTTTTTGTTACCTGAGGAACGTTAGATGTTGAATCTTTCAAGGTAAAGTTCTTTTTGTATACACTATAATACCGACATGTGACCTTGTATTCTATTTGAATATGATTAGAAAGAGATGTTTTATGAATGTTAGCTCTTAATAAAATTAAGTTATACCTAGCGCCCAAATATAGTGCACTTATGTGTATGACAATAACTTTGAAAGTATTAATGTGATTAACAATTTATATAAAGCGTAGATCTTATTTTAGCTACGCTAATAAATGTCTGTAATTTCAATACTTTTTTAAGTTGAAATGTTTATGAATATAATTTTCTTTGCAAAAATGACTGATTGAATATAATTGTTTGTATGGAGTTTCGATTCATTTGACAGTATTATACGAAAATTTATCATTGATTTATTAATTCCGACTTCTATTCAATATATTTCTAAATTTATTGGAACTTTTTTATTTGGATGTAAAATATAAAAGTTAATTAAGTGTCTTACTTTCAAACAAAATTAATAAATACGATGCCTGTAAGAAATAACAAAATTAAATAAGTAATTTAATAAGTAAAAAATATTTCTCGTAACGACAAATATTCAAAATAAATCCAAGCATATTTATAAAACTATTTTCACTGCTCAATATAGTACAATTTTCAAGTCTAATATAGAAATAATCATTTTGAAAAGTAATAACGACACTATCGTAATTTTTATGAATTTTGAAGTATTAATGTATACGTTTATGAAGTTTTACAAATTACCACCTCACGTGTCGACGCATTTGTTGTTATTCTATTTATACTATATACATGTTTGATATCGAGTGACAAAAATATGTATTTCGTCAGTGATTAAAATAAATTTGTTATTATCTATATATTGAGGCATTGTTATATTAGTCATCCCATCAAAATTTTCAAGATAAGATTTTCGATAGAAGCACTTCAATTAAAACTTATATAATATCGACAGTGCTTGCAACAAAATACTTTTATTGATTTTCCTATTTATTCAGGATACCAAAGATATCATTTTTCACGTATCTCCGAGTCGCCCATAAATGACGTAATCC
This sequence comes from Torymus sinensis, assembly GCA_030522985.1. Classification (NCBI taxonomy): domain Eukaryota; kingdom Metazoa; phylum Arthropoda; class Insecta; order Hymenoptera; family Torymidae; genus Torymus; species Torymus sinensis. The sequence goes on from JAPYZP010018580.1 coordinate 16,477, forward strand.
CGTTAGGGGAGAAGAAAGCACAAAGTGCTATAGTACGTTATGGTACGAGGAAGATGAAGCATTACGTCATGCGTTCTAAATATAACATTCATTATCGATTTATGAATAAAATTCATTACTTTAATACTACCGATGCCAACAATTTTAGAATACCCTTTTTTTTCATTACAATCTCGACAATTTTAAATAATATATATAATTTTATTTTTACATTCATAGAGCAAGATTTGAATAAAAATCATCTTACACAAAATGCCAACGCAAAGCATCCAGGAAGGTACACACGATTATCGATTAATTAAAGATTTTTTCGAAATAATTCCAATTCAACTCGTATAAACCTGTGTATTATCTCTAGAATTATTATACAACCGAGTAACCGGAGTCGAAAAACATCGCACTCACACGAATCCCTACTGGCTCATAGTTTTCGCCATAGCCTTTGCAACATGGCTATCCACGGCTTTTTACGGTACAGACAAACATAATCCTTCTACGCAACAGCCATATTTATATATATATATCTCAAAAATTTAATTCCCGCCTGACCAATTGCAGCCGTGTCCTCGGGCCACCCCAAGAAGATATTTTTCACGAACGTCGACAGCGACGGCCGCGTGTGCGGCGTCGACTACGACGTGAGGGACAAGCCCTACGTCTTTTACGTGGACATGATGAACTGCACGCGGCTCGACGCGAGCTGCACGACCAAAGGCGTGTGCCTGTCGAGCTGTCCTCAGAGCAACTTCATCGTGCGTCGGAAAAACACCAGCCTCGAGGACATAAAGAGCCGGATAATTTGCACGAACGGCGTGTTGAGGGCGGACGACGGTTGGATCGAGCTGGCCAAGCACATTGAGAGCGGGAAGTGCGCCAAGTGGTATCTGAGCAGCGAGCCCGTGGGCAGAGTGTGCGTGCCACGGGAGGAATGGCGGGGCCACGAGTTCGAGACGATCGATCTGATGAACCTCGTTATATTGAAGCGCGCCTGGAGATTCGCCGGCGATCAGCCGATATACGACAACTGGACCCACCAGGTGCACGCTTTTCTCACTGCGAACAGGTACATGTAAAACAAACACTGCGTATATGTGTGGAATGAAATAAAAATGCAAATGAACTTTCAGATTGCGGGTGTCACTGCTGACATGCGCCTGCTTCGCGGTGTGCCTTTATTATCTGATAATGCTGCGCTGCCAAACGACTCTCGTCGCGTACAGCAGCGTCTGTGTAGTTTGCGCTTTCTTGTTCGCCATCGTGTACGCTATTGTAGCCACGTATCCCTATCACTCGCTCTGGATCGCCCTCGTAAGGTTATCCGGCGGTGTTGTTTGCACCTTCCTGTTGGTCCTGATTTCGGGCATGGTGTTCCGGTATCGGGAAGCTCTGCGCCTCGCCTGCGACGTGATTCGGTACACCACGAGGTATAGATATAGTCTCGGCGGTTCCTGTCACTCTTTTGCTCAGCGTTGTGCCAGGAGTTCTGCAGGTACTTCTGACGGTGCTGTGCGTTAGAGTGGCTCTACAACTGCACACAATCGCCGTGCCGATTCACCGGGTGAGAATGATCGGCGATGCGTGCGTGTGTCCGCTATCGTTGAATTATGTCGACAATGCGCCTTGCGATCCGGATTTGTTTCGCTCGCTGTGCAGCGACGGCGGCCTCGACTGCCCGACTTCGACTTGTCAATTCATAGGTTTCGTTAAGCCCTGGTATACAAATGTGTTACAAGTGGTTAACGCTCTAGGATTCTACTGGTTCTTCTCATGTCTATCCCTGTTGAGTAAGATGTCGTTCTCCGGGGGATTTGCCACCACGTACTGGACTTCCGACAACGAAAACCCCTCGTTTTTGCCTTACATTAATAGCACCTTAACGGTGATTACGTAAGTTATCGTAAATATACTTAGTATAATTATGTGAGGAAAAAAAAGAGAGGTCGTTAATTAGAAGAGTAATTTTCAGGTACCACTTTGGGACTATAACTTGCATGTCTCTCATCTGGACGTGTTGTCAAGTCATTCGATTTTTATTAAAACCATTTATGAAACGTTTTCCGAACTTTAATCCAACGTTGGATTTGTTTTACAATAAATTTTTCAAACTCGTGAAGAGGAAAACTTACATTATAAGCGCTGTACGCGGCAAGGATTTATACGATTCCATGCTGATATATGACGAGATACTCAAGCAACATAACATGAGAGACGAATTTGTAGAGACGGTGAGTGTATACATGTAGAAAATATACATAAGTAGAATTTCTTTTAAAGAACGTTGATTAGGTACTCAAAATTCTATGATTACAGATAGCGCGGTGGATTCTATTTTGGGGTAAAGTGATATTGACCATTTTGGCAGTTATAATAGTTCATAGCTTCGATCAAGACCTAACGATCATCACAGCTGGTGTCATGATTATCCTTTCGAATTCGATATTTTCCCTGTACGAAGTCGCTCTGGAGACTGTTTTATTCTGTTATTACGAAGATTGCGTAATAAACAATGACTAAGTAAATTGTTTTTTAACGATAGGACATTTACACGCTAACCATCGTCCATTTTTTTAATTCTTTTCAAATCATGGTATATGTAACTGTGATAATTCCATTTTTAATCAAACATCGTTGACTTGAATAAATATTTTTCAAAAGTTGTATATAATTTTAAATTTATTTCGCTCTTTATAATTATGACTATTATATTTTCCATTAGTTAAATGACGTACTGATAACATTCGTATTAATACATACAACTATTCTTGTTATCGTTACTATTAAATGACGCACAGTTTTAATAATGAAAAGGATACGTATATGATGTTACCTGTTTATGTGTATCTTATTACTCGTACATATAATTAATTAGTGATATCATTAACCGAGTGATATCACTTTGTCAGAAATCGCTTTTATAACAGGATAATCTAATCATACTTTCACGATTATACTGACAAAATACAGATATGTTCTTTTTATAGTTTTTTAACAACGAGTTCAATTTGCATTAATATCAATATTTTTCTAAAGTCGATTTGATCTAAAATTGATGGACTATTTTAAATACGTAAGTACAATAGTTTTCCTAATGTTACTTTATCGCGAAATTATATTTTGTTTGAGACTATTTCGCTTGTAATAAGTATAATCAGAAACCAATAAACAAGATATAATTGTAAATATGAAAAGGTTAAGTATTTGCTCAGATTATGTTATCTCTTAATTATTTATATTCAATAATTAACTTAACGGTAATCTTTAAGGCTCTGAATTCATTAAGTTCAAATATCTAGCACTTGAAGTACAATTAACCCTGGACGCTAATAAACATCTATTTCGTAAACCTATAATAACTATTCCAAAAAAAAAGATATTCCAAAATATCCTTCTAACGTTTGCATTCTTTAATATACAAGCTATTAGCCAAAGCAACCGATAATTTCACTTTCCCCGACAAACTTTTCGCAACTGTGCTCACGACTGTAACTACGTACTAAAATACATGTCAATGATATCGCTGCAAGCGTGATGCACGCTCGTCGTATTTTTTTTCTGTACTCCCGCGCGCGCGCGCGATCTCAATTTCGCGTGTAAAAACCCGGTCGCAGTATAAACAAAACCCATCACTGCGCGGGCGCTCTTT
>JAPYZP010018598.1:0-14599 GCA_030522985.1 Torymus sinensis
AATTAAGATGATTGTTTTTTTGATGATTGATTTTTTTTGTTACAGTCATTAAAAAGCATGCTTGTGAATGTTATTATCATTTATTACTGTAAAAAGTTTTCATAACATTCAATTTACTAACATTCGTATGATTTGGACTTGATATTGAGTGTGCTACGCGTGCCCCAGCCGTGTGCCAAGCGTGCCCCACCGGTGGGGCACGTAGAGCATTTTGACGCGTCTTACTTTTTAATTTATTACTAACAAATAAATCGAAAAAAACAAACTTTAATGGTACATTTCAATTTTTAAGATGTTTAACTAACTATTACTATTTTTTAATTTAATAAAATAACTAAACTATCAATGTAAATCCATTCAAAAGTTACAGTGCCATACGTGCCCTATGTAGAGGTTTTTTTTTCGTATTTTTTTCGTAATTTGTACAGACTTTTCTTTATAACAAAAGCTTATATTTAATTCAACTTCTGGTATATGAACGTCCGATGAAAAATAGCACAGATATAAGTAAGAGTTTTTATTATCTGAATATTCAATTTTTATAATTACATTGATATACTTACCTACCAGGATTCAGGAATACCAGGACTTGAATTAAATACGAAATTTCCCTACCACCGCAGATGGCGCTAGCTCTTGGCCCTCGCGCAGCTGATGGCCCCGTCGACTGTCGACATGATAGCGCTCTACAGCCAACGAAGCAGTCGACGTCCGTCCCATCCGCGTGTCTCTCGTGTCGACCGCGAGACGACGAGACTTCGGTGTTCTTCGTCGAGCCGAAGTTGAAAATGGCCGCGCTGATACCGAGGACTCACTTACGAGCAGCAAGTAAGACCCTGTCACTGCCTCAGCCTCGTACAATCCCTTAATCGAACCTTCTGCGAGACGTTGAATCCTGATATGAACTTATGTTCCGATTTCGGAGCAGTTGCCCACACGTCACTCCCCATAAAAGTTTATTAATTATGTAACTGCCAATAACCTCTGCGCTGTATTCATTTGTTTTGATTTGTTTTGCAGCAAAGCAGAGCATCTGTGCTGTGAGTGCAGCTGTGCAAGTATGCTACTACTCGCAGAAGCCCAGGATCATCAAAAATCCAACAACTGCCAATCTCAGGAAGGGCACTGGTGGTCGCTCTTCGTTCAACGGTATTGTGTGCACTGTCTTTGGTAGTACAGGCTTCATCGGCAAGCAAGTGTGCAATCGACTGGGCAAGATTGGCACCCAGGTAGGCTTCCTATAATAGTGATTGTCAAATGATTGTGGTGACTATTGTTGACGTACATTGAAAAGTGTTGAATATTTACGTATGATGAATGTTGTTGAGTCAAGAAGTGTAGGGTAAGCTTGAAAGTTGTTATAAATTCAAAAATTATCTTTACTTGGAGTGAAAGAATGGATTGCACTGTCTTGGAGATAATCAAGTATCTATTATGATAAAAAAAGTAAACTAATAGTTTTCAAATGTATATTAAAGAAGAAAGAAAGACTTGAAATTCAAAATAATGTTTGATTCTTTAGCTTTAATATTGTTTCTTGTTAAGCGTTTATAAATTGATATTTTAATTTTTCAGGTCATTATCCCATACAGAGGAGACTTTTATGAAGCACAATCTCTGAAACTTTCTGGTGATCTTGGTCAAATTTTGTTCCACCCTTTTGATTTGCGAGATGAAGACTCGATATTAAAGTGCATAAAATACTCCAATGTTGTCATTAATTTGATCGGACGTGACTGGGAAACAAAGAACTTCACTTACGATGATGTTCATGTTGAGGGTGCAGCAAGGCTTGCAAGAATTTGCAAGCAAAATGGTGTAGAAAGATTTATTCATCTTTCCTGTCTTAATGCTAGTCCTCATCCTAAGGTAGATAATTACAAAATAGTTAAAACAACTTTGAGAGTAAAATCTATGAATACTTGAATAAAAATATGTTTTAGCCTATTTTGTTAGAAGAAGGTTCCAAACTTTTAAAATCTAAGTGGGATGGAGAATTAGCAGTCAGGCAAGAATTCCCTGATGCTACAATCATTCGGCCAGCTGATGTGTATGGAACACAAGATAGTTTTCTAGGATTGTATGGTCACAGATGGAGAATGCATTTGAAGTTAGTTATTAAAAACAATTAAATTTATCATTTAGTTTTATACAAATTGTAACATGTACATATTATTTTTCCAGAGGAGTTCCTCTATATAAAAAAGGAGAGGTAACTGAAAAACAGCCTGTGTGGGTGGGTGATGTTGTTTCGGGACTCGTAGCAGCTGTGAAAGATCACCAGAGTGCTGGCAGAACATATCAGTTCGTTGGGTAAATTTCATACATATTTTTTAAGTTTTTATTTTTGTAATAGTCTCTATTCACGATTATATTTTTTATTAATCAAATTACAGACCACGCCGCTACAAATTATCAGTTTTAATGGATTGGTTCCATGAAATATTGAGACGAGAATCGACTGAGTACGGATATCGTAGGCTCGATTTAGATTGGAACCCACTCTTTAAGGCGAAGGTTTCGATAACTGAAGCTCTAAGTCCTGCATATCCAATTGGGTGGTTACACTGGGAAGGCTTAGAAAAGGTAAAATCTAAATCTATGATTACAAAGCTTGACATGACTATTTAGTAATACGAGTTTAACAAATTTCAAGTTAAAAATGATTTTATAAAATGTTATCATCACGTTAAAAAACTCTTCTGTATACGCACTCAAGATTATAAAAATGTAATCAACCGATCAGTCTTCAACAATCAGACCTTTTTCTGTTTTCACAAATTTCTTACCGCTTACCATTGCAAAACCATGTAAACCGAATGCCTTTCCTCCAGGAGCACACCAGCGATACAGTCATAAAGGGCGTGCCAACCCTCGAGGATCTCGGCATCACTCCAGTACCAGTCGACACTCAGCTACCCTGGGAGTTGTTACCGCACCGTTTCGACGGCGGTTACGAAGCGTCACTCGGCGAGTACGGCGAGATACCACCGCCCAAGCCCGTCGAGTCGACCAAAGTTGGCGAGGCGCGCTATCACTCGCAGTCGTAAAAACCATCAATTCTCTTTTTCTATAGTTGAATGCAAAATATACGCAAAATCTATTTATTGCCCAGATGTAAAATGATACTGGCTTAGAAAGTCGGACTTTCGTTTTCAATCTTGCTGTTTTGGTAAAATGTGTATACACCGCGAAACACCAAGCGGATAAAATACAGAATGTATCCGAAAGCTCCATCTTTGTAAATAATAAAAAATCTGTTATATTACGAAAAAAAGAAGTAACAAAATAGTGAAAATCATGTATAAGGATGTGGTCAGATCAAGCAGATTAATAACAACTATTGGTCTTATTTTTTTTTTTAATTTAGTTTGTTTATTGTATTATTATATTTCTGTTGAACATTTCAGAGTCACAATAACTGTTACATGACGGAAGGATAATTCTCAGTGTGTGATTGTGTGAGTGCCTGTGTTCATATGTACGTGTGTGCGTATGTGTATACATTTTTTCATCTTTTTCTCTGCCTGACGAGCGTGTCTGGGCATCGTCTCGATAATTAAAAAATACAAGCTAGGTTGGTCCTCGGTTATTATGCTGACCGAAGGCCAAGCAAAGTCTTACACAGTTATATAGGTCGCTGGAGCAAGCTTGAAGAGTAGGACTAACTTTCTTTTATGTTTATTTTTATTTTTTACTTCTTTTTTTTTTGTTTCTTATTTCGAAATCGGCTAAGGTGTGCGTGTCGGCTATATTTTATTCGTTTCTTCTCCTTTTTTTTGTTTGACAAACTCATCAGTTTATGAAAATATGATGTAGGTGTGTGGTTCGTCGATCCTTTGCCGTAAGTGTTCTTCTGCTCTTCATTACTTTAAAAAATAAAACAAATACACTGTAGGGATATAAACATCACTTATTCGATTGCCTACAATGACTCGTAAATCTGATAAAAAAAACTTTCATTTCTATTGTTTACTGAGACAATGAGACAAACCGTTACAGCAAAAGATCGACATACCGAAAACCCAAAAGAGAATCCCACGTCTCGCGGCAGAGCGCGCCAACAAAACGTGTTCTATCTAGTTGCGATTCGCGTCGTCCGAAAAGAAAACCTTATACACATATAGTAGCCGTCCGCGCAGCGCTGATACATTATAGCTGTAATTCCGATGGACGCCGAGAGACAGAGAAGGGAACATCGCGCGCAAATTGACATATATCTCGTAAAAGTGGACTCTTATATTTATATATATAATATCTCTGTCTCTCGGCTCGTGTTAATAATATACTTAATACTTCTTTTTTCTTCCCCGGCGACGGCGCTGATAAACCTATTAGACCCTAAGTGTGTGGCTCGACTCTAGCGACTCCGGAGCGCGAGGAATATGTTTTTCGGCACAACCCTTCGACAAGAGTGGAATTCAAAAAGAAGCAGCGGATTTTTATTCTCTCTCTCTCTCTCTCTCTCTCTCTCTCTCTCTCTCTCTCTCTCTCTCTCTCCTCTCTCTCTCTCTGTTTATCTTTATTTGGCAACTCGGATAGAACTGGGACTGCATATAGTGTCTCTTTTATCGGTAAATATAGAGAAAACGGAAAAATCACAGAATACTAAATCGAGTAAACAGTTTTTCCACGACGCAACGAGAGAAAGGAAATATTTGCCCCATCTGTGTAGCGAAATGCCTTTCAATACGCGATTGGTTTCCCTCCCCTCTCTCTCTCTCTCTCTCTCTCTCTCTCTCTCTCTCTCTCTCTCTCCCTCCCCCTCTCTCCCCTCCTCCCCCTCTCTCTCCTCTCTCTCTCTCTCTCTCTCTCTCTTCTCCCTCTGCTTTAAATAAACATTATCAAAAAAGTCTCGACAAATATTTCCGGGGCTCGGCGACGTTGGAAATAATATAAATGTTTACTTGATTTCAATATACATTTATTTTTTGACATTATTCGCGTCTATAAATATGCATCTATATAATGCAATCAAATGTACTCTCGTCTGCCGGCTATTCAAACATTCACGAATTCAGCGCGTAACGTCCAAACATATACGGGCGCGAATATGAAGTAATCAGGAGCTCGCGAATATTTGAATATTCAACGGATAATCTAATAAAATCCATACGGGCTTTTATCGGAGGGTAATCGAATAGCGAGAAAAGCTCCCCCCCCCCTTTTTTTTGTTCTGTACTATCCCAGTTCTCATTAATATTTAAACTAACCTCGCATCACAGGATATTTTTTAATCTCCTCTCGTGTGTGTGTAGATATGTAGTTACCCACCCCCCTCCCCCTCTTTCCGCGGTACAACCGCATGTGCATTCGGTGTGTAATATTTAAACGCTCCGATAATTCGACTATATTCTCGGGTACATAAACGGACGAATTTCACAGTCCCAGTACCGGGTATATAGACGTGTTATATATATGTAAGCGTAAGCATGCAACGTATTATACATGTGTGTGTGTGGGTGTGTAAGTGTGTACTTTGGCAAAGGAGAAAGTTGCGTGGCAATGATAATTTTCGAGTTCCACTCTCAAAATTCTTAATTTTAACCGACGACCTCGAGTCGAAAAGGTATATACTTATTAAGCACCTAATCCAATCTTCTCGACGTTATTCAATCTTCGGGACTCAAAGCCGAAGAGAGCCATATCGTCTCGTTTCTTTTTTCTTCATTATTCGTATGTTTATGTATATTTTACAAATGTTGAAATACGCGACATCATAGCGGTATAAAATACTATTAGACGAAACTTTGAAAAATATCGTAAACTATATATGTATATTATATTCGTATAATAGAGTTACAATGTGTGTCTCGGATGTGTATATAATATATCGTCGTCATTACAAATGCGGCGATTCAAGTAGATTCTCTTCGCCGTTATCTCTTTTATTTATCTTTTTTTTTCATTCGCTCGTCGCAAGAGTCATCGTCGAGATCATTATACATGTAGTGGAGATGCAGCGCTAACAATATATATGTATACCCGCTTTGAAGATATAATATGTATAGGCCAACTCATGGGAAGCGGTGCTCATTTTTTGCATTTTCAATTACTTTCTCTCTCTCTCTCGCTCGCTCTATCTCTATCTATCTATCTCTCTCTCTCTCTCTCTCATTCATAGTCCCCCGTCGTTAAAAATTACTATTTTGCCTATAGCGTTTTACGTCCGTTTTCGAAGATCAGAAGTGGTGCGAGTATAGCATCAGGCCAACCTACGCAGAGGAATTTTTTTGCTTAAGTACTTTCATTGTTTCCTTTTTTTTTACTTTCATTTCGTTAATTGCGTGGACTGCGATCACTACAATCGTTGGGGGCAACATTATTGTTTAACACATTTTGAAAACCTTCTATATGTAGGTAATACCTTCGAAGTTTGCAAGCCTTTGTAGCATTCGTGAAATATTATCGTTTGAGTGCTTTAAAAATACAGGTTTTTTTCTTTTGTTCTAGATTTTATCTTTTTAAATTTAAATCACATTTTCGTCATTTTACAAAAATAGAAAAGCTTTCCTATACGTTGTACCGGTACTAAACAATTATAAAACGAACTCGGAATCCAAATAAAGATTTTCATTTTTAATTTTCATTCGCAATCGTTCTTTATGCTTTCTTGAATAAAACAAAAAACTTCCGCTACAGTCCGCCGGGAATCTGAAATTATTAATATTTGCATTAATATTTCGAAACTCCTGTATAGGTCAACACATTGAAAGGATGGAATGCTAATGTCAATTATTAAGTTTAAATTGAATGAAAAACAAATAGATGAGTATTTCTTATTCCAAAAATCTACTTTAGTAGCATTGAAAATATGCTAAAAAAAAGTTTATTCCGTTATGTTAAGAACCCTTTTCCGCTCTTATATCAGTTTTTAGATTCGAATGTGTAAGTAAATTATTAAAAATACATTTTCATGGATCTACTAGACTGCTAAAGCCACCTAGCTTAACGTCACATGAATTCTTTTTGTGGAAATTTCACATGGGAAAAATGGACGAAAAGTAGCCACTGATGATTACAAAAAAGCGATGGAAGTAGAAGAGAAGAGCTTACATTTATTCTACATGCATTTGAAAATCGCAAAAAATTAGAAAAATAACGATTTTGAGCGAATTTACGTAATTTTTATAAGATATTAATGATTTTTCTTTCATCTTTCGCAATTTTTAAATGCACGTAATTTTGCCCAGAACCGATCGATTAGAACGATCTTTAGCTTAAATTAAAGATTTTTGTTCTACTTATTCAATCGCTGTTTCGTGGAAAATTTGTTGGCACCTTTTAGAGGTTACTATTGGCTAATCATTTTTTAAATTTAACTTTATATCTTTATAAGGTATATGTGATCAAAGAGAATAACTATATTAAGAAAATATTAATGAACCTTTTAATTTTTATTTCAAACGTAATTTTATATATGAATTTTGTATAAAATTTTTTATTACATAATATTAAAATTTCAAGAGAAGTTTTCAAAATTAATTTACCTATTTATCTACAAAATACTTTTGCAAAATTGATTTTTTTTTTTACGAATTTTTTTATTTTAACGAGTAACCATCGATCAAAATGAGATACGCGTATTTTTTCGTGTTTTTCTAAGCTATAGAAATGAGATAAGTGAGCTCCAAAGGGTGAACTTTGAAAAAATTTCTCACTTTCTTTTTGGCCGAAAGTTAAAATTTCGCTGGATTCGCTCATATACGTTCTTACATATAACCCAATGCAGAAAACTGTATATTATACCCTTTTAAATCATTCAAACGATGTATTATACGCATTTTGGGGGCAGACAGCAGTGTGCGTCAACATTTCTTTCAAGTATATATATAATATAGGTATACAATCTTTTTGGTTTTCCACTATATGCGTATTGTACGAAACAATCTTATAACAATCGTATATATAATATATGACTAACCCTTACAGAAGCTATGTGGCTGACTGTGTGAGTCTGTTTGTGTGTGTGTGAGTGTACACACATGTGTGCGCGTGTGAGGTTTATTACGATCCCGCAAGCTCAAGTTTCGAACAACCTTAAAAACGCAGCTTAGCTCGATATTCTCATCCACCAAGTCCACATACATAATATATAACTTTGAGTACAGCGGACTTTGTTTTTCATAGCAGGACATAATATTTTCATTTACTTCTTATATTTCTTCGTTAAAAGCTCATTGAGTGAGTTTCGATATACGTTATGTATATCCGCGTTATACTGTCTTCGTCGTACACATAGAATGATAACAATAATAATAAGAATAATAACATTTGGCGCTGAGTAGGTAAGTAGGTAGAGATACAATCGATCAGACGATCACCGAGAGATCATAATATGTCTGTGTGTGTGTCTGTGTGTGTATATATATATATATATATACACACACACATATATAAGTACGTGCGGGTTGTACCCTGAAACTTTCACCTTTCCATCCCTTCCCTTTACCCTCTATAATCGTATAACTAATATACTTTCATACGTTTATTCGATCATGATAATATTAATAATTCTTAATACTTTCATTCGTTAGTCTCAAAAGTTATCGTCTCGTTGGACCATATATTTACTTCTCTATATACTTTCGTCATATTACATATTATGTGGTATATATAACGCATCGCACGCATCTTGCAAAACGCTCGAGAGATATTTTATAAAAAGAACGACGAGTGTGAGACAAGAATAAATTCACAGCTTGGAACCGAAATATACATATGGTATACGTACTCATAAGCGCAGGCGCGTCAATAATCGCGCGTTTCATGCACGCACAGTTGTCTGTCTGTACGATTGTGTTTCATGTCAAAATTATCGTTATACATCGTGTAATACACGCGTCTCTCTCTCTATCTCTCTGTTTCTTCTTATGTCTTTAATGAAACAACTATAAATACGGGCATAATGACGCATGCATTTCATCGCGGTCGTTTTCGTTCTTTTCTTTGTTTGTGTGTGTGTGTGTGTGTGTGTGTGTGTGTGTGTGTGTGTGTGTGTGTGTGTGTGTGTGTGTGTGTGTGTGTGTGTGTGTGTGTGTGTGTTTTTTAGTTTTCTACTCTCTTTCTCTCGTCTATCGGTTATATATAAATAAACTCTCGAAAAAATAAATCTCAGCGAGTCTTTCTTCCCTCTTCTAAAAACTGAAAAATAGCATGTCATTTCCTCTTTTTTTTTTGTTGGTTTTATTCGCTCGTCGTTCGTAGGTACAGGCTAAAAATTGCAAACTTTCATCGTCAACGTGATCTAAACAGCTTCTGGGGGCAGGGGATATAGTAACAATTCGTCTAAAGCTTTTCTTCAATATAATTTTCAATATAAATTTTTCACAAACATTCTGTTCTAATCTCTCTTCGATTTTTTTTCCCCACCTCCGCATAATTCTCTTCTCGCAATATATCAAAATTCTATAGACTATTTTAAGTGGCAACGGAAATCTCGCCTAACTAAGGTGTAATGTACTTAACGGACCTCTCGAAATCGTCCTATATATAAATAATTTCTGCGTGCAATCTACAATATACGTCAAAGCGGATAAAATTCATCGTATATAGCGTATTACAATATAATAATACAATTATAACGTTTTCTCTTAAATAATGAAAGCTCACAGTATCCTTATACGTTAAAAATCGAACGTTATACTTTTTACCCATCATCACGAATGTATATATATACGTCACGGATTCCAGTATTATAGCAATTTTTAAAAACGTTTTATACGCGTGTTATATGTCCATGTCCAATCGATAAAAAAATATACAAAGCAATCACATACTATATGTATACAAAGGGGGAATCGATGATGGAACGTCAAAAGTATACCTTTCGCACCGGGGACAAAGAGGTGGCAGTCGACTTTCAACAAAACAAATACAAGTCGCTAGTTTTTTTCAAAAGGGCGCATTCTTGTTCATGCGCATAGAAATCCAAGCAAACAAACGAACCGTATAGTACATGTACATATTTTAATACTTATTGTAGCAGGCATAGAGAGAATAACGAGATTCCGCTGCAGAAAATATAATAGACTTTCCACGGGAGCGTGTAAAATCGTTAGCCCGCTCGCGCATTTCTCGCGCAACACAGTTATACAGATTAATTCTCTATATGAATATTTCATCTATTCATCTAGTTAGTCAAATTTCAAGCTCGTGTAGCCTCGCGCGCACGCGCTTTGTGAGAATTCGGGACGATCTGTCGAAGTAAAGTCGAACCAGTAAAGTTTAATCATAGAAAAAAGGCGCGCAAATAATAATCGCTTCTACTGCTTCGCTAATGAATGTGTTCCTTCTGATGGATTGAAATTAAAGGAAATGCATGGGGAATTGTGCGAGGGTTGCTTTTTTTCACCTGGAAAAAGGAATATTTGATGATATAGGAGGAAGGAATTTTTCAGTAGAAAAGTCAGCGTTTGACGGGACGCGAGCGCTTGACGTTAAAGGATTCAGGAGATGGCGCAAAAATGTACTTGAAGCGAAATGCTCGATTTTGTTTCTTTTGAAGTAAATTTTTGTATATAATAAATCACGCATTGACTTATCGGAAATGTTCTTTTCTTTGAAATAAATCGCGAAATTCAATCTCTTGTCGACAAGATGTTTCTTACTGAAAACATTTTCAATTCAATAAGGTAAGTTCCATTTGATTCGGAAAAAAGGCAATACAACATTTATGAAAAATGACATAAAAAAGAAACTGCGACTTTCTAAATCGTTAATTAAGGTAAAACCACGTAAAAACCAAAAAAAAAATGTCAATGTATCCAAGCCGACCGCCTCCTCTCAATCTCAACTACATAATAAATTTGCACAACCTTAGAGTCGATATTTTGTCCCATACACATAGAAGAGACCGATAGAAACTGCGCGCACGTATCGCGTGTCTCGCCGCAGTCCTATATTTATTACCAGCCGACGTTGACGAGCCGGCGAGAGGCCAGATAGCCCAGGCCCAACGCCACCAAACTGACAAGTCCGCTCGAGCCGATACTTACACCCGAGCCATAATTATCCTTCGTCATCTTATCGTGGCAGCTGGCTATAGAGTCCAGATCCACGACGCTCATTGGCTTACCGTTGAATTCGGCGGTGGTTATGCAATAATTACGCTGTCGGAACTCGTCGACTGAGCCGTTGACAAAGTCACTGTCCAGTATCAGATGGATTTGGCAATTGCAGGGAAAGTGATTGTCCCTGGTGCTGATAGTGTTGACGCGGAATGAGGCGTCGCCGTACTTCGGCGCCCGTAGCACGTGGTTCTTGTGGAAGTTGAGCGTGTTGATGGAGTAGTTGGAGTTCAGGTGGAACTCCTCGATGCCGTCGATCTTGTTCGATAGCATGTTCAAGATGTCGATGTGCTCGAGCCCGAAGAATGCGTCCTTGTGGATTATACCGAGGTCGCTCGTCTGGATGATCAGATTGTGCACGTTTCTAGAAAGAGGAGACAATTTCCGTGTGATGAGGCGTATTGTATATAGGTATAAGCAAGGGTAGAAAAGGGAGGGTATGTTGATATTTTTTTTCTTCTATTTTTCTTTTTTCTTTCTTCTTATTAAGGTGATGTGAACCCCTAATTTCAATATTTTTTAAATCAACATTCAAACATTTATTTGGAAAAAGACGAACGTCAAGCGCTCCGTACACGTAAACACTATATTCAGAAATTATCTTGAGTGATTCGTTTTAAAAGTAGGTCAATTGCAGAGACCTACTTACCGACAGTACTGTTTTTATTTAATTAAATAAATTCTCATGATTTTTTTACAAAAAGACGAAAGTCAAGCGCTCCGCATATGTAAATACTATACTCAATTTGTTTTTTTTTTTAGCAATTCTATTATTATTTGCAAAAGATATAGACATTCTAAAATTATGTCGGTAAGCACATCACCTTAAATAATATATGATCAAATCTCAGAAACTTTTAACTTTTTGGAACCTGCAAAATTTCAGATTTGCAAATCCTGGTAGATTGATGTGTCGTGACAAATGGCCCAGATATAAGAATTTCACTTCTTGAATATTGGTAAATTAAAGCTCTGATATTTGGGCTATTATTCATGACACCATCGATCTACCAAGGTTACCAGAATTAAAGCTTTTTTATTAAGAAAAAACTCTAAAAATTTTGCTATGATAGTAACTGACCTTTTTTTTCAAGATCGATTGGGAAAACATAATAAAACTCACCAAAAGTTACCGATTTTTCACTCTCTTTGTAAGTTTTCGTTAAAAAGTCTTTCTGTAAGTATCATAATTACATTTATTTTTCTCTATTAAAAAAATGAACATTTTGAGCTTTGGTACAGTCATGTGCTTCATAAAATACTTGAGTTATTTTTGGAATCCGAAATTTTGTAGTTTCCAAAACGTTAAAAGTTTGTAACATTTGTTTATATACTAAACTAATTAAAAAAAATCTAGTGAAATGGGGTTAACTGTTGGATTGATTGGGTAAACAAATACTTTTTTTTCTTTTTTTTTTAATAATAACAAAAAAGTTTACGCGACCTTTCTCTTTACTTTTTTCCAAGCTTTGTTCGTTGTACTAAAATCGTATAAACACAAACAACAATTTACTCCGTACATTTCAATTTCGGATTCTACGAAAAAATGATAAAGAATCTAGATTCGATTGTCCACACTTTATTTGCTGTATCGTAAAATCGTTATGAAAAAAGCAGAAATAAAATCTTTGTTACGATAAGTACAACAAAAAAATGTTATTCACGTTGTGTAACGTGAATAGTTTTTCGAATTTAAAAATTTTCTAGTCAGTTCTTACGATTTAGAATCTTTTAAACAAAGAAATTAAAAAACCAAAAAAATACGTGTATTCCTTATTTACCGAAAAATAATAGTGGCGATTTTTAATTTAATATTGTATAGCAATACCTATAAGAAATTATTGAACTTTGCGGGATTGTAACAAATATTGTCTGCAAAAACAGACGGTTTTCGTAAAATGAATAAGTTAAAATAAAATTATACTCGACTGGAGCTAATGTTAAATGATTTTATAAGAAACCTTTTAAACTATTAGACGACTTTATTAGTGAGCAGACGTTTAATCACGCATGCGTAAACGGAAGGATCAAGCACAGCGGCGCCTTCCGCGGATCTAACGTATAAAAGCCGGACGTCAGCGGTGTCAGATCTTCTTGGACTGTCGTGCAGTATAGACGTGTATTGAGCTATATAGTTACTTATTTGTATTGTTTTTACACTCTCCAATTAGTCATTAATTTTAATAAATCTATTTTTATTATTATCGTTAACTTCAAAGTGAGTATTTGAGTAAATTATCGGAATCCTGACCCAAAACCCAATTGGGTCTATGCATGAAAAAATCCATTACATTCACCTTTTAGAATATTGAAAAAGAATAGACACGTATTTTTTCTATTTTCATATGGATGAATATAAACCGAGTTACAGACGTTTGAAATTTTCGGAGTTTTGATATATATCGATATACTGCAATGTTAATGACGTCACAGTCATATATGAATGTGACGTCACGTTAAAAATTCAATGAGCTTTAACACTTTCAATTTACAACTAATCAAAAAAACAAAAAATACGTGTCGATTATTTTTTGCCATTCTACATGACGTATTTAAAACGCTGCTAACTGCTTTAGCAGAATGCTTTGTTAAAGAACATTTTAACCTAAATTCATCCTATATTATCGTTAAAAACGAGACTTCTTATTGCACTTTTATGCGCAGTGGATGCACTTTTATGTACTTACATTTATGCATTGGATGCATTTTTCTGAAAAGTTGAAGCAAGAAAGGGGACACCATATAGCAAAGGGGACAACGAAACATGAAGCGAATTAATATAATAGAAGATAAATTATTACTTTATCGATTATATCAACCACAACGCCGACCGTCTGTAGGAATCTATAGTGAATCTTATCGAGTAGAGAAATGGTATTAAAAAATAAAGCCTACGACTGACATGAAACACTTTAACGTAATAGTAGAAGTAAATTTATCAACTATACTTATATCAACCACAACGTGGGACATCTGTAGGAATCTATAGTGAATCCGATCCAATAAAGAAATGGTATTAAAAAGTGAAGCCGGCGAATGGTATAATTATACCAGTTTTATCCCCTCCAAATCCATTATATTTATATACGATCGATCTCATTTATCTCATCATCCGTAAATGCGTCCTCTATACGGACTACAATCAAACTCCACCGTTAGCACATCGTCAACCTCCTCTCCCAACAACGTATTAAAACTTTACCGCAAAAGATCACAAGCGCGCACACCGAAAACGCACTTTGCAAGTTAAAATTCGACCCGCGCGGCCGCCACATCCCGGCTGTTGACTACTACTACCTCGGCTGTTCCCTTTATATACTTTGCTTATATACTTCATTATGGTTAAAGTCTTTGCAAACTGCGGTTGCGCGCCGCTAGTCCTTTGACGAGAGCGGCGAACTATTATAACACGCATTCCCAAAGAGTGTGTGTTGTGAGAGAGAGAGAGAGAGAGAGAGAGAGAGAGAGAGAGAGAGAGAGAGAGAGAGAGAGAGAGAGAGAGAGAGAGAGAGAGAGAGAGAGAGAGAGAG
>JAPYZP010018613.1:0-12424 GCA_030522985.1 Torymus sinensis
ATTTAATACATTTCAACTCTGTCCCCCTGTTCCAATGTAGTATAGTAAATTTTAACAGATAATTTAATAATTTTTCATCGAACATTTTTCTCCGTGTGTGTGTGCGCGCGCGTGGAAAATTTCGCGTGCAATATACAATTTTGATCGCATATTTGTATATATAGTGTATTTTGTTGGTATAAAGAGGTGAAGGCAGTACAGGTTCCTCACCCACACACGCGCACCGTTATCGTCTCCGAATATTTAGAATATACCCGGATTTCTGGGTAAATGCGTCTTTCGTCCCGCTACGCGCCTCATCAGCACGATCGCGCGCCGCAGCCAGATAATACGTTTCTTTTTATATTAAGATATCACGAAAGAGAGAGAGAGAGAGAGAGAGAGAGAGAGTAGACGCAGACACGCTCGCGCTGCCTTATCACACTTCGCGTTTTTCCAAGAAGCGCGCCGGTTAATTTGACGAAACAATTTTCCTAAGCGGTAAACAGAGACACACGCACACGCGGAGCCAGAGAGAGAGAGAGAGAGTTTATACAGCCGATAAAGTGTCAGCATGTAATAAGCCCCCCCCGCCGAAAAAAAGGAGTTATCACGCGCGCGGGCGATCAATTCCGCGTTCGAACGTACATATACAATGCTAATTGCGCCGATGATTTCATTCGAGAACAAACGTGCGCCACCCGCGCGTGTGTTTACATACTCTCGGCGTCCAACGTTTCCCAGCAGGTCGTATACATATATAGCGAATAGAAATGTTTTTCCGAAAATCTATATATGCGCAGAGGGAGGGAGAGAGAGAGAGAGAGAGTTAAAATATACACCAAATTCCTTCGCGGGCCTTTACACCCGTCAATTATTATGCGCGCGAAAAAGCAGCCGCGTGCTCGCGCGCATTTTGTGTAAACAAACGATTATCGGCGCCGTAGCTGCTGCTATATGCCTTTTTTTTGTTCAGCGTAAAACGCGCGACGCGTGTTTATAGGTATGGTCACTGCAGCTCTATCGAAAAACTACTTATGTGTATTATAGTTGTACGGCAGGTGTAGTGTGTGGCGCGACGGTATATAAAATGCAAAAAATTTAATCGACCACTCTCTCTCGTCGTCGTCGTTATCTCACCTATATATACACACGTACTGCACGCGGCCGATTTGCCGGCGATAAAACTGCGACAAGTATCGCCTCGCTCGCTCTCTCTCCTTCCCCCCCTTACACTTATATACCGCAAGGCGAGAAACTCGAGCGAGCCTTTTTCTCTCTACTTCTCGCTGCCGCAGGGATTTTGCAGTTTTCGCGGAATTCTATGTTTGTGTGTATCTGTCCACGTCGATGTTTTATGCATATAGTATTTTTATGCGCAACGGTTGTTGAATTAGGGGGATTAGCGTTCTGCTCTGTTTAGTGTATTTTATTTTGGTTTTTGTTTTTTTTTTTCGAGGGAGGGAGTGTATAGTTTGTTTTGTTGGAGCGTATATAAAGCGAGAGAATTGTTTTTCGAAAGGTGTGCAAAGTGTGTGCGTGTGTTTCTGCGTAATAGATACATTTGCGAAATTCGCGGAATGGGTCGTGCATATTTCAAACGCGAACATACCCGATATTATATTTATATTATATATAAAGCTCTTCGCGGAAACATTTTAGTTGCGCGTGGGATCGTTTGGTGTATTTTAACGAGATTATCACTTTTTGAATATAAAGCCTCTATACACGTATAATAAATTCATTAAACGTCGTTTGTTTGGTTGTTTAATCATTCGTTTGTGTATTTCAGTGGATCCGAGTCAATTAGCGCACGTTCAAAAATATATGATACTGAATTGCGAATGAGCCGTTACAAATCCATTACGATCTGTAAGATAATAAAAAATGTATATCAGCTGTTATTAATAAATTGATGCGTAACAAAGGTACTTTATCGAAAGTAACGCGTTCTATATAAACACATAATATATAGATTAATTTAATTATGTAAAGAAAACATTACTTCTCGGATACAAAACACTTTCATCGTATACGCACAAATCACTTTGCTACGATATTTTGCTCTACCGTTTATTCTCCATTCACAGTTTCCGTCTTATCACCCATACCCCCAGCATACACACACACTCTCTCTCTAATCGCCGATATACCAGCTGCACACAAAGGCCCTCGCGCAAAATTTCTTCCTCTCTGAATTTCCCGCGCTCTCGAGCGTCGGACGATTATCGGCGGCCCGCGGAATTGCGCGGCCGAGATTTATGTGCGCAGCCCGACGTACATATATATACTACACATATATACGCGCACACGTTGCTCTCACCGGAGAGTTATGGCGCGCTCGGGGGCAGCGCAGGCGACGTGGTGCGGTATGGTATATATGTACGGTTGCGGGCGTAAGGTTTCGGTTTTTGGGGATGCGAGCCCCGAACGCCGCTCGGAGGCGTTGTCGAAGAGCGTCGCAACGATGTAATCGAGCGAATGCTGAGCTGCGGGTTTTAGAAAATTTGTGCTATCGATCTGTATTTTTCTGAATTGGCATCAGTTGCACACCGTAGACACAAAGCATGTATACTGGTAAATCACTTGACCCGTGCGCGGTACTGGACTATCAAAGCTCGCGGGCGCGATTAATCCGTTAATTCGCTCGACTATTAATATAACCCCACACTCTCTACCCCCATCCGAACACGCCGACATACGCATGCATTACATAGATAGACTCTATACTTGGGCTCTCCCCCTCCGCATTGTTCATCGGCCAGACAGAACGACAATACTCTCTCTCTCTCTCTCTCTCTCTCGTGCTCATCATTGATCGGATGACTCGCTACTCGCGCGAGCTTGCGATTTTCCCCTTTCTTTTTTTCTCTTCGTCTTCACTCGCGCGCGCGAGCGCGATCGTATCTCACCGGGCCGTGACAGCCTCTAGACTCATTAAAGCCCTGCTTCTTCTTCTTCTTCTTCTTCTTCTTCGTCTCTCCTTCTACTTCCACGTCTTCTTCTGCGCGTCGCGCGCGCGAGCGCGGCAGTGGTATAAATAGACGCTGCGCAAATGGAATTTTACACCGTCGACACACGGGCGCAAAAGATTCTCTCTCGCTGGCTCCTCTCCCCTTTGACTTTTCGCGGGTCGTAGTTCTTTTGGGTGGAGTGAGAGAGAGAGAGAGAGAGAGAGAGAGAGAGAGAGAGAGAGAGAGAGAGAGGTGGGTGGGTGGCGCGGTGTGAAGAGAGAGAGAGCTTTATTTCCGTCGCGCTTTTTAATTCGCTCGTTGTTGGGTGCTGCCCGCTACCGTGCGGCTCTTCGTCGTTGCCTGCAGTCTGGCTTTGATGTCGCTCGCTGCGCGTGGAGGAGAGAGGGAGAGAGAGAGAGAGAGAGAGAGAGAGAGAGAGAGAGAGAGAGAGAGAGAGAGAGAGAGAGAGAGATTAAAAGGGTGGAAGAGAACGCCCTGTTTTGACATGATAATCGTCGCTGATATGTTAATCGAGCGCATGTTTACATACCCTGTGTGTTTTATGGGCTATAACCGCGTTTGGATCTCTCTCTCTCTCCCTCTCTCTCTCTCTCTCTCTCTCTCTCTCTCTCTCTCTCTCTCTCTCTCTATTGATTTCATATCGACGCCCTTTTATACGAAAACTAGCACGATTCAGGTTCTGATGAACACTAGTCCATTACAGCGTTTGCGGCGAAGAGACTAGCACGTATATAATCAAAGTCGTGACTTATGCCAGTTTTCAACGTTTTCGTTTATACTGTTTTGGGAAACGTGCTAGTCTTCGTCAGGGGCGTCGATATATTATCAATACAAGCGCCAAGTAAATTCGAAATCAATACAAAGTTTATATTTACCCTCTCGACACTCTATAATATTAAAAAGGATTCAATCACATCGAAGCTGCACATTACCATATATTATCTAAAATGAGCTCCGGCGCCAATTGCACTCTGACTTTTTGTTTCGCCTCGCGCACAATATCCGCGCGGTTAAATTCGATCTATGATAGAGATATAATCCAAGCTTCACTGAATGATTTGGAGACGCGGTCTAAAAATAATGATTTAGTTTCTAAACCATTCAAAATACAAAGTTAATCTCTTTTCGCAAAGGGTTCAGTTATCAATTTTATAATTATTGTATTGATTCTCAGATACTAGACAGAGTTGAAACTATTAAAGATCTTGGAGTTTTCCATGTTACACAACTCATTTCAGGTACAGGTTCAATCAGCTGTTAATAAATCATACAGTCTTGTCAGATTTTTTTAAAAGAAATACCAAGTCCTACATCTCGCATTCATCTGTTTAAAAGTTTAGTAGTTTGTTGCATGCATCTACAATATGGACATCGTACTATAAAAACGCCATAAAAAAACTTAGAATCAGTGCAGAATGCGTTCTTAAGGCATCTTTCATACAGTTTTAATATACCAATGACCAGATTTGACAACGATTTTGATCAATTATTTACAATATAATCAAATCATTGTATCAATGATGTAATTTTTGTGTATATAAAGTGCTAACGCGTTTATTTTCAACCATCCAAAAGTAAATGACCTATTTAGGCCTAGATCTTGTGAGTATGCAATTAGACATATTTAAAGGCTTGAGGAAGATGGGCGCAAGCACGACTACACCTTCAATAGCTGTGCACATAGATTAAAGAGAGTTTGGAAAACTCTCAACTTGTTGATTTAAATTCCGTTAATGGTAACCTATGATATCACCTTATTTCGTTACCATTGCAAAGATAACATTTTGTGCTTCTCTTTTTAATCCAAATTATGCCCTCTACGTTTGTGCTTTGGCGTTTACTTCGATAAAATAAAAATAAAAATAAAAATAAAATATCATTCGCATCAAACTTCGACAATAATTTCATTATCTGCGCAACCCCCGTCGACTATACTTCCAGCAAAGTAAGCGCCATTTAAACTCCTCCGCAAATCACATTAACGCCGCGCCGGCTCCGTTCCTTCTCAATGCTCCTTAACGAAATAAGATCCTCCCCCCTCCTCCTCCTCCTTCCTCCCTTTTCTCGCTCTTCCTCCTCGGCAGGCGCCCTGGCTCTCGGGGCGCGCTGGAAAGAAATTAAAACGACGTTTCTCTCTCGCGTTTAATTTCGCCTCTCTCGCTCCATCTCTCTTTCTCCCTTTGCACTCGGCACTGTCCCCGTTCAACTCTATCTCTCTCTCTCTCTCTTTCTCTCGCTTGCCTCCCTTTCGCTTTTCTGTTTGTTTTGCGAGTGGAGCGCTCGGTGCCAAATTGTCAGGCGAGCGGGCGCGCGACTAAAATTATCGTGTGGAAGGTGTGTGTATGTGTGCGCTCGCAAGTTCTCTCTCACTCTCATACTCTGCCGCAGCCGTCGTCGTCGTTTCTGGTGTGCTGCTGCTACTGCCGCTGCTGCTGAATGCAGCCGCTAATACACGCAAACATCGAGGAAAGTTCATTCCTCGCGTGCTGCATGCGAAACGGGATTTCGCGCGCACTTTTCTTCGGCGAATTAATCACTGGCGATTGTTCCTCGCGCCAACCGCCTGCCCACGCGCCTCGTCTATATTGATCGCGCGGAGTGTGAGTGTGTGTCTGTCGTGTGGGTATATAGCTGCTGGAGTGGAGTCGGGTTGGGTTTTTCTGTTTATTGGTGGTATATTATACTTTTTCCGATTCGTATGGGTAAGAAATCGTATAGACAGTCGACAAAAGTCCGTGCGAGCGGCCTCTTGTAAGCTCATGCTCGCGCACTTGGTTTGTTGACGGAACGCCGCAGCAAAGGTCGGCCGGTTACAAGTGATGGTAGGGCGGCTACCTTCAATGGGGGGAGATTTCCGTCGATTTTCAATGTCACTCTCGAAGATTATAAGCGTATCCGGCTTTTGTCGAGTGATATCTTTCGCTTGGTTATATTGGATTTTCTCGGTCGTCGACGATTATTGAGCTGGCAATGTTTGTTTTCCAGGCTGTTATTCGGGGTTTAGTCATAATGCTCATACTGTTTTCTAGCTTTTAGGTTTGTCAAAGCTTTCACTGGTACTATAAAAGTGTGTTACACTTCTTACAAAGATTTCTCCATCCTGTAAACAACGTCTGCGTTGTCAAAGTTTATCGCAATTGGTGTCACGTGGCTTCATGACTTTTATACCCAAAAACTACCGACTGACAAGCGATTCTTCGTTTAACCAGACTATCATGCAGAATAAACCAAAACCGCAGCACACTCCACAAACTCGCCTCTTCGCAAATTATACGTCTTCTCCCATCACTACCTTCGTACCGACGAATTGAAACCACCCCCTAGCCAGCATCGCGCTCTAAACCCCCCAGTCAACCTTCATTCCCGTTGTCTCTTATCCTACCTCCACCTTTGAATACACTCGCCATCCCGCTCACCACCAATCGATCTCACCGCGGCATTCTCACGTGCACGCGTCCTCTTACCCGACTCAGCTAACCTCAAAAAAAAAATTCGACAATAAGCGTGCCCCGACGCTCTCGAATCTTGTTCAGTCCACCCTCTCTCTCTCGTACATTCGTCGTGCAGTTAACGCGGCGATAAAGGGCGCGCGGGGGTATGTGTACAACGGGAGGGGGGGTTAAATTGAGGGGGAGCAGCGAGCGAGCCACCTGGACGTTTTCATCCGGCTGTCGGCGCAGCGTTTTTCTCGCTTCCTCCCTCTTGCGTATGTACGCGCGCGTCTACACGGGATATATTGCAGGGGTTGGTTATGCAGCGAGGCACTGTCAAAAAATGTTTTATATACGGGAGAGAGGGAGAGACTGCGTCGGGCTGTGCCGGCTAATATCGGATTCTCCGCGCGGTGCGGCGGCGTATACGTATACGGCGACGACGCACGGCGGAATTCCTGCATAATGACGAGTTTATTTCGGACACGCGATGTGCGGTGGAGAGAGAGAGAGAGAGTTTTTGCTGCGTCGGGTGTGTTTGCGTTATGGGGTGTGCAGTATGCTATAGTGTGTGTATGCAGAGTGGAGTCGGTGAAGCCGACGCTCAAGTGGAAATGGGGTATAGAGGAGGAATATATAATTGAGATGTTGAAATTCATCAAGTCTGCGAAATTAATGCTTTTTATTTATGGGTCTGAAGTTTCCAACGTGGGAGTGCAACGAAGTAATAAATATAATTGATTTGATTCACGTTTGTACTAATTAATATTAATTTTACACGTGGATTTAGTATTTTGTAGTATAAAATAACTTTATAAGCGAGGTTTAGATAGCATTACCATTGTTTAATGATTTTAATTAATTGAAAAAAATTATTTCGTCGCGCTCCAACGCCGATGCAAACTTCAAACCCATTTTTTTATTATTTTAAGACATTTTTTTTACCCGGAGTATTATCATTTGTAATAAATGTTTCGTCGTAACATTTTTCGAAAGTTCAAAAAATAAATTTCCTTATCGCCTATATAAAGTTAGTTACAACACCATCTATATACAGTATTGTGAATTCAACATTTCACCAGCCAATCAAAACCTCGTCAACCATTCATTCCCCAGCCGTCGCCTCATCCTCGCACCACTCCATGCTATCACCGCACTCTATCGCTCGCTCGAAACTAAAATCCATCGACCGTTGAAACTTCACCTCTCGAACTTGTTGCAGTCGCGCGGCGTACTGCCGGCTGTTGGCTGTCGCCTCTCTCACTCCCTGGCTTTTCTGGCATTAGCAGTGGCGCTCGATTGACTCTCTCTCTCTCTCTCTCTCTCTCTCTCTCTCTCTCTCTCTCTCTCTCTCTCTCCCTCTCTCTCTCTCTCTCCCCCCTCCCGCGGGACTTCGCCTCCCCCCCCCCGCGCGCGCGAGGGGCGCTCCGCTCGCGCGATGGGCAATTTGATAAGTTCCTGCAGTTTCATTTTCGATCTTTTCCGAGCGCAAACGCGAGCCAACGCGAATACCGAGCGTAATAAAGCCGGAGAGCGACGGCGTGTGGGTTCGTCGTTTGTGGAAGCGCGTACAGTCGGGTTTGGAAGGTTTTTTCTCTGGGTGGGGTGATATTTTTTTGTAGGTTAGGAGTGGAAAGTTACTATCGTCGTTTTAAAGTAAAAGTAGAAATAGGAATGGAGTTCTTTTTTTTAACGATTGTGCGCGAGTTAAAATATGGTTTTGATATAGTAACTACAATTTAGTGTACAAGTTGCGGATTACAATCATGCACGTTCTATTTAAGTATGTTTCATTAAACATTAAATTCAATCAATATTCAATTAGAAAATTTATTAGCCAACAATGATAGCATAATTATCGCACTCAGGCCCATAAAATGAAGACCAATAAATCTTTGTACATATCCAGACACGAATCCCAGCCTTCCATTGTCCGGAAGCTTCGCATTAACTCCTCTCTTCTCGTCTCCGTATCATTCCCCCGGGCAAACTTTCACCCAAAAAAAGCGACATCTCCGCACCTGCGACGTCGCGTACATACACCTCTATACTACTACGCCCGAGCTTCATCACCGATCGATAAATAGATTTGTAAAATCCCGCGCGGCCCGGAGCCAGTCACGTATTACGTTTACCTATATACGCGCGAGTGGCCGAGGCCGCCGGAAAAGGAAATGACCGGTACGTGCAAATCGCCCCGGTGCACGAGCAAGCGAGCGAGCTATCCAGATGCATATCGATCGATTTACGTAAGGGAGAGCGAGAGAGCGAGAGATGTATGTTGAGTGTGTGTGTGCATACGTGTGTTTTGCTCGTGCGCGGCGATAATTATCGATAAGCCCTCTGGCGGTGGCCGCCGCTACCGCCGTGCGTGAAGGATTTATATATGGGATGCGAGATCGGGAAGAGCGTCGCGTCGTTTTTGTTCTTTGCGGATCGGGTGCGGCGGGTGAGGATTATCGGAAGCTGGCATTGTGAGGTTGTATAGAAGAAGAAGAATAATGTTATTAATTGTTTTGGAAATGTTGGTTGTGAAATTGGCAGATAAGAAAATAAACACTTGAACAGCAAGTTAAATAGTTTTATACATTAGTTCATTACATAATAATTACATAGAGATTTTTCATTAGTTTTCATTAGTGCTCAATATTGCATAATCCTATTTTTAGATAATAACAATACCCGCACCACAAGTTAATTTTAGATACATTTATGTGCAGCTCGTTCAAGCGCTAAATAAAAGCAATGCCACACGAGACAGAAACAATTAACCCATCGCTTCGCCTATTCATTATCATCGATCCAGCGCGGACTTATTAGCTATACCCGCCGCTAATAAATAACTCATCATTCCGCTAAAAGTCATCGACCAATTAAACTTTTAATTATCTACCCGATTCGAATCATTATCATCTCCACAAAGCGCAATTACTTCCTGCACCCATAAAATCATTCAAAATCGGACACTGCACACCTCTAATACCTCGACGATATTTGAAAAATGAATATCTCGTCGCCCGGCGCGGCCCTCATTACACATTCATTACCCGATTCCATTTTATGTTGAAATTGATTTCATGTATGTGAAATCATTGAAATCACTACGAATCACTAAGCATGTCATGAGCAGAAAACAAAACTTTCCTTACTAATACCTACCGCAGAGAGACAGGATTTCTTGCATTTAAGAATATTTATTAACAGTTAACGAATATATATTTAAGCGCGCTTCAGAGGAGAAATAAACTTTTCAGAGACGAGGGCGCGCAGGGGTGTGCTAGTCAGCTGTCATAACCTATCCACTGAAAGACTTTTGGTAGAACTGCTGCACTCCGTAGTACGACTGCTGCTGCAGGCGCGCCCTCTGTTTCGTACTTTTAGGTTAGGATAACTGCTACACCAAAATCGAGCATCTGGTCTACCAATAAGTTGCGCAACTGCGCTTGGCACAATAGTTACGCTGATTTGGAATAGCTGCTGCCCCAAACTAAAAACGCTGCCGTCACACTATCATTTCCATGGATATGTCCAAAATTGCTATGTCCAAAATTGCTTAGCCACGCGATTCTGAAGAGAGTTTTGTACGCATTGGCTTTAAAAACACGCCCGTCGTTCTTTTTCGGTTTCTTTCTCCTTTTTTCCCGTGCCTTCTTTCATATTTATTCTGTCTCTGTTTTTAGATTTCATTGTATTTTTCTCTACTTTTCTCAATTTTCTTATTTTTTCCGTATTTTCTCACCCTTTTTCTGGTCTAGTCACTCGAGTTGCTCCTTGCTCCAAGACCGCTCAACCTGAAGTCCTATAACGTAAGTACTTGCAGAGTGATCACCAATAAAGGAGATCTCATTTTTCCAAAAATAAATTATCTTGAGAAAAATTCCATTGGAAAAAATTAAGGGGCTGGGCTTAATTTTTCCGATGCCAGAAATCGACATTCTAAAACTCGTCAAAATCCGTTTCACATATGTGTGACACTCTCCTTGATTATTGGTAACTGATAAATATTACTTAATCCTGAGAAAAGCAAATAAAAAGATCGATTTTTCTACTTTTACCGTGTGTATTCTATAACAGTATATAATTAATATTCATGTCGCTACCTAAAGCAAATAATAAAAACATTTTTACTGTGAATAATACCTTACAAAAATATTCTAAAAAATTTTTGTAAAAAAACTATTAAATATCTAAAACTATTGTGCATTTTATTTATTTATTTACTATAAAGCTTTAGAATGCGATGAATAAATTTAATCTCTAATTTATAAAATCAACAATTTTATGTAGAAACAATTGAAATTGATTTCATTGTGATTCTTGAAATCACTTGAAATCGTCATGAAATCGATTCACTTGCATACCATTTTCTCAAGTGAGTAGCCCCCCCAACACTTGCACCTGGGGCCTTTAGGGTTTACAGCTTTGTGTAGCAGGTTATTAGAAAATATTTATATTTAATGGGTTGGGAGTAGGATATGGTGCAAATGGTGGCAGTCGCCTGTTCGCTTTGTGTATGTGGCGTCACCTACTCACCCTCCCGGGGAGCGGAGACGATAAGTACGTTGCTAATTTAATTCCGCTCGTTCGAATTAACGAGGAATTCGCGAGTATGCAGTGCGCGTTTGATTAAAAGTATAAATATTTGGACATAAAATAATTATACTAATATTTGTATAGAAGTATAATTATTATTGACTAGTACATATAAGTAAGTATATTTGGAGAGATATATGTTCTTCAATGCTGAGGATTTTTTTTTAGTAGATAATTTTGTTTCAGAAAATGTTTGTTCTTTTAATCTTTTTCTTTGTGTATAAATTCAGGATGTAATTTCTTGGTCGCCATGAAATAATTTACGTTTGACTCGAAATATTTTTTTTTAATTTCGTAAAGAAATTGTGAAAAGAATTTTTTTCGTAAGAGAAGCGTTTTGTTTTTGTAAAGTTAATTTATATAAAATACAAACTTTATTTATAAATAAATTCTGTAAAATTACAACATTTTTAATATGAAAATATTTTTAATTCTTAAATGAAATAACTTTATAAATACAAAATCTTCTTTTACGAAAAAAAAAAACAAAAACGAGAAAAGAAAAATATATCTCTATACAAGCGGCACCGAAAAACGAAAATATACAAAACCATATTTCACAGCATTTTCAAAACCAGAATAATTCCCACAACGAAATATAAAACATGCACACTTACAAAATTTTGTTCCAAAAACCCAGTGCCTTCTGTCTCCCTCACACACACACACACACACACACACACACACACACACACACACACACACACACACACACATACAGATCGCTGCACCGACACCGCCACACGAGAGGCAGCGCAGGCAGCAGCAGCAGCGGTGAGATCACGGGAGAGAGATCGAGTGATCGCGTCCCCAGATAAACGCGCGCGCTCACGAGTGCTATAGCGAGAAAGAGAGAAAAACTGCCGCCTGTGTTGCTGCTGTTACTGCTCTTTTCACGCTGGGATTTTATCCTACCTTACCGCTCGTACGAAGCCACCTATATATACACACACATCCCACTCTATAGAGTTCTTTTTTTTTCGCTGCTTTTACCCGAAATCTGATTTCTGTATCTTTATTGGCGCTTAATTGCTCGTCTCTGAGAGGGTCTAATTCGAGGTAGCGACGAGAGGCATATAAAAGGATTTCAGGGAACGAATGGGTTTGTAAATTTTGCGACGCAACGCGCGTGTTTGCCATTTTTGCCGGCGCGTATGTTTTCTTTTCGGATTAAAGAGAAAGACGACATTTGAGCAGTATATTTGATCAAAAGCCGATTACCGATGATAATACACGCCCGGGATAATATATAGAAACTGAATTTATTGCCAAAACATACCGTAGTGCGCGCGTATGGCATATGCAAAAGTCACTCCATCGCCTCTCGATATCAGGCGACTCCTTTCTCTCTCTCTCCCTTTTTCTTAACAGACAGAAAAAGAGAGAGAGAGAAAGAGAGAGAGAGAGAGAGAGAGAGAGCGAGAGAGAGAGAGAGAGAGAGAGAGA
>JAPYZP010018662.1:0-11105 GCA_030522985.1 Torymus sinensis
CTATATATTTTATTTTATTTTTATATTTCTAATATCATCGCAGGGCACAAGGTCCAATAAAAAGTATTCATATGTAACATTGATTTTGAGCAAATATAAAATTTGAATATATAATATTTTAGCAATATTTAGCAATTTTTAGCAAAGTCCAGGAATGCTACACTTAAAACTATTACCAACTGAGTATATCAAAGTTTCGAAGTTATATCCATTGTCAATTTTTACATTTGTTACCGACCGAGTAAATTCCAACATTTTTTGTCTTCTGCTGCCAGTGATGGGCCCCCGGAAGTTCGGAGATTGGGAATGCTGCTCTGCACGAATGCAATCTACCAATTCTACCATCTTTCAGAGATGGACATCCATCTTCCAAATCAGCTAAAAGTGGCATAAGAACGCCATTTTGGATTAGTCTGTAAATTTCGTTTAAGGCTATGCAATTGTCGAGTGGTATACCGTCTGAACGAATTATACCGTTTTTAATTAATTATAAGAATGTCATGGCTATATCGGCCCTGCCGAAAGTTAGTTTTTCGCGTTAGAACTATACGATAAATAATTCTATGGAATAGTTTTTTTATATTAGCTTTAAAAATCAGAAATCGAAGAAAAATTGACAAAGTTTCATTATGTTTTATTATCATGCAAAAAAGCATACAGTGTACACAATATTTTAAAGATTTTGATAAAATAATGCAATTTCGTTAGTTTGGCTTCGATTTCTGATTTTTAAAGCTTACAATATTCGGATTGCATTTGCGTACTGAACGGAAAAATCGTTTTTGTAGCACATGCACGATTTTCGCCGTTTTTCGGCCTAAAAAGTGATTTTTTTTGACCGACGGGAAAAAAATACATTTTTACTCGGCGGATTACGTAAAGAGTTCTTTTCGATACTTAGTGCGATAAAAATGCATCTGGCACGAGTATGAGTTTGTTTACGCATGGAGTGTCAAAAAGTATCTTTTTTAGATACTTTTGCGTCTACTGCTCTAAATGTTTTTCATACCTTTAATTTTACTCACCTTATTAAATCCGATTTGATTCATATTAAAGTTTGAATTTAAAACTTAAATATAAATTAAATCGGATTCAATAAGGTGAGAAAAATATCACTTAATTCTGATAAAAACTGATTTAAATGAATCAATTTTAATAGTTTTAAATCTGGTATTTTCGTATTAAGATTTCCGATTAATTCATGTTGGATTTTTTAATCGTAATAAGATAATAGTTTTTGCAGGGAAGTGCATTGTTATGGTAGGCAGACGCAGAGATATCTTGACTTTGCATATATATCATAATATACCTTAAAATCTCTTTGTATATTCCAAACGGTCATTAGCAAAAAAAAAAACGTGCTTCATGAAACTCCTAACAAAGAAACGTTTTTCCAACTAAAATTTTATCTTTGAAAAAACACTTTTCTTCGTCGCGTACAGCAAAGTAAAAAAGTTATTTTCGGCCCAAATGGAAATCATAGTTTTTCCCCAAAGCTCTGAACTAGTTTGAATTACGAGCCTGATAACGCTATCCTATACCGATTTCCTCCGCGTGTTCGTCATGATAACCAATCGCCCAGACGTCTCCTCGCTACTGTGCAGGTATATAAGCTAATACGACGATCAAATCAACACAAAATGCAGTACGCATGCAATCTTCGTGCGTTTCTTTTTTTTTCTGTTGTAGGCAAAAACTGTCGGTGTTAGGTAATTCGAAAGATTTTTCGTCGATTCTATATTATTGTCTTTTATTTACACAAGGTCAATTCTAAGTAATTTACACGCAGTTTCGCAGTAAATATCATATATTTATGAAGTGTCTCTTCGCGCGATGTATTATTTACAGCACAGCTCGCAGGTATATTTTTCATGCGGGTATGGAGTAGGAGCTATACAAAAAGATAAAAAAAAGCCAACAATTAATGTTGTTACCCCAATCAACCATTCTCCCATCTACACGGGTCATTCCATATATCGGACAGCCACTTAATATTTTTCCCTACAGCACTGCAGCAAAACAAAAAGAGAATCAATATATTTCGACTTCCCCTTTACCCAACCATGTTTTTCGACTTTGGCCACCCCTGCTTCATTACGGTATACTAGGCTTTTCGACTATATCCCCGCTCCCATGGAAAATTCCGTCCTCCTCGCTGTGTGTGCGACGAAGATGCAAGTACAGCTATATAGGTATATCAGCGCAGCATGCGAAGAGAAAGCCCCGCGTGTGTGCGGCTGAAAAACTGCGTCGTCGATGCGCGCAGCAGGAGAGATATACATGTAGGAGGCTAGCTCATGCTAAGTTTATATATAGTTTTCTCTCGTCGTTTGGGATAGATATGTTATATATATATAGGACTGTACACGTTGATAAGGTGATTATGGCGTCTAGGTTTTAGGCACGACAGGAGAGAAAATCAGAGAATTTTCTTTTTTTTTCGGAAATGGCGAACCTTTTTTATTCTGCCACGTGTTTCGGCTATACTTTTCGGCAGTTCTTCGACATTAATTAATAACACCATCATAGGTTACATTATATTTACGCGATCGTTATATAATATATCCTCTCTCGGCCGCAACCGTCCTCATAGCGATATAATAAGTACTTATACAAATATATTAATATATCTAAAATACTCCATTATATTACATTCACCTCCATCTCTATTATACGCCATCACGCGTGAAAATATATACTTACTGCGTGTGTCACGTACGGACACGTGAACGCGCATCGCGTTGAGAATAGAATACTTATGTATACACATTGGGGCGCGCGTGGTGTATGCACGCGTATGAATAGCTGTAATAATTTCGCTTATCGTTTTTGTACCGCGACAAAACATTAAGAGTTTGTTTTTCCTCGGTATATCTAATCTCTCCGCTCCAAATACTAGTCGCCGCGGATTAGGTCGCGTTGTGATCGGGTTATCGCATATGCACGCAGACATTGTCCATGGATACATACTATTATATAGTTTTGTTATCAGCTGCGAGCTACTTATATACTTACCTTTCTAGGAATTGTATGCGTATTGTATGCCTGATTTATGTAATATATAATAAGTAAAGGGCATGGGAATGGCATAATTTCATGGCCTTGAAGATTTGTTTTGGAAAACAAAGGAAATTGAAGATTTCGCAGAAAGAGGTTCGATCCCATTTACAATGAGTAATAATTTTTTAACGCGCAATTATACTATATTACGTTGTAAGTAGGTATGCATATAATATATTTAGTGCGTCACGAAAAACTACTGCTATCGTATATTCAGTGTCCTTTTGTTATAAGAGGTATTCTGGATGAAACTTTGAAATTGCCCAGTTAGCACGTATATGCTACAAAATAATTAAATATATATAAACATCTCGAAAATAAGAAACATATAATTAAATTAATTACTCCGACCAATTAACTTATATTCGTTATTACGCAATAAAACAATCGACGACAATATCAGCACGTGTATCCCAATCTCCCCCTACCTATCCCAACACAGTTTCGCATTTCTTCTTCTTCTTCTGTCCTTCAAAATCAGCTGATCGCATAAACATCAACATAAACATCTCGAACCGCACGCGCTCGCATTATTTACACACATATACATTTAAGTAACGTATATGCATCCTCCATTCGACATTCCCACCTAACCTATCCCCACGCGCGTGTCTAATCGGCAGCTCCAAAAAACTCTACCTATTACCTACTTTATCCCATCGCCAGCGATCGAAACTCGCAGCGCGTGGCCGCTCGAGAGATGCAGCGCCACACAGTCCACCACACTCTGCGCGCGCTCTGCACAATAATAAAAACACAAACACGAATGTATATTCGGGGAATGGAGGGGGGCGACGGAGCGTAGGTAGCTATATATCTGCCATACACACAGACTCGCCAGAGGGGAGGTAAGGGAGCAGGAGACATTGGCGTGGGTGAGCGACGGAGAAGACGTACGCGAGAAGACGTGCGTGGCATGGAGGACGCTGCCACGGTGTAGGACGAGGTGGAGGAGGAGGAGGAGCTGCGGTAGAGTCCAAGGTGAGCGTGAGACGCGGTGTCTGTCTCTCTCTCTGTGTCTCTTTGCTCGCCTTTGTGTGTCGTGTCGTCGGGCGACGGCGACGAGGACGACGATGTTGCGTGGTTTTTCGGGGCTACGAGAGCGGGGTGAGCACACGCGCACGACCGAGTAGAGCGCGAGAAAGAGTTACGTAAACGACGCGTGTGTGTAGAACGGGAGGAGGGAGAGAGCAGAGAAGGAGTAGGAAGAAGAAGAGCGAGCAGGGAGACGCAAGAGAGACGTTGACTCTGCAGCTTTTTTTCGGTGGCTCAGGTGTGATGACCAAGACATTGTTTTGCTTGAGTAGGTTAATGCTGCTGCTGCTGCTGGCTGCTGCTGTTCGATGAGGCAGAGGAGCAACTGAGGAACAGAGTGCGATGACCAGTGTTGTGCAGCCAACAGCGGAGGAAGCACACTGATTTGAGGTTAGGTAAGAAGCGATGAGTCAAGATTGAGTGAGACACTCGTAGACAGAGAGTCATTGTCCTTGGGGGGGGACTGACGACAGGTAGATAAGAGTGGCGAGTGTCAGAGGTGAGCGAACCAGTGCTGCGGACAGGTGTTGCAGGACAGGCATTGAGGAAGATACTGTGGGAATTCAAGGGAGCGAAAGGGATTTGTACAGGTAAAAGGGTGTTTTGGAAGGTCTCGAGATAAAAGGATTGATTCTGTGGTTATTTTGGGAAGTGGAGTTTCACAAAAGACTGTTTTGCGACAGAGCATTAGATTTGAGGCTATAAATATCTTAATGAGTTCAGGGGATTTGGGTACTCTATTGGGCATAAAGCTAATCTTGAAATTAAAAGTCAAATGGGTCAATAAATGCTGGTAATAGAGTTTTGTGGTTCAATGCTACAAGTTCTTTATTATGTAATTAAGATAAGAGACAAAGACTTTTTCTAGGTTGCATCAATTCAGTGTTATTCGTACATTGATGGAATAGGAAATTAGTGAGTTGGGCAAGAAACATGATGAAGTTTGTTAACTTTTGATAAACTATTGGTTTGCATTTATAGTTTTTATCTATGTTGTAGCTTCAAATGTCATTTTTGACAGTTGTTACATTATGTAAATTGCATTTGTTAAAAAATTCAACTCTGTTACATAAACAAAGTATTTCTGAATGATGCAATTGAACTCAAATTAATAGGGAAATATCAGAAGATTTCACATTAAGAAAAATAAACGTTTTTTAATTATAGATTTCTACTGATAGATTAATTGAATTAATATTATTTTTAAACCTGACTAGAAGATAAATAATAAAGTATATTTTCAGAGATTATTAAAAATATGGCTATATATTTGAAATAGAAATGTATTCTTTATTCATCTTTAGAAAAAATAATACATTCAGTCAGTTTATTTTTGTTAGAAAATTTGTTATTAATAGAATAAAATAAAATAATGATAGATCGTGTTTTCTGCTCTTGCATTTAAATCACATGAAAAAAGTACAGTTAAAAAGAAATGAAATTATTTTTCTGTTATTCACAGACTTTCCTGGTGATGTTTACATGATCAGCTGATTTTGTTGTGTACTTGGAAGGCAGAGAACTTTGCAAATAAATATAGCAGATTAGAGATTAAAAGATAGAATAAAACAGAGACATAAACAAACGTGAACACTAATATCCCCCCTTCGATTTCCAGACCAGCAGGACCACGAGTAGAGGTACGCGAAGGAGCGTGGGTCGCGCAGTCATATCCTAGCAGCCATGAACGCGCGCACGCAGATGTTCGAGCTGAGCATGGAGGGCCGTCAGGTGGACGAGGCCGTTGCCTCGATCTTCCACAGCGTGCTGTTCCACCGCAGTCTTGGCAAGTTCAAGTACAAGCAGGAGGGCACCTACTCGGTGGGCACGCTCGGCTACCAGGACGTCGACTGCGACTTCATCGACTTCACCTACGTCTGCTGCTCGTCGGTCCATCTCGATCAGACCCTGAAAAGGGAGATATCCGGCTTCTCCGAGGCGCTGAGGAGTAACGGCAGCCCCGGCAGCGGTCAGATATCCCTGGAATTCTTCCAGAAGAAGAAGAACCGCTGGCCATTCCCACCGGAATGCATACCCTGGGAGGTCTGGACCGTGCGCTTGGAGCTCATTAAGCTCGCCTCGGAGCACGAGAGGCAGGTATGCAGAGAGAAGGTCGGGGATCTGCTGACGGACAAAGTGCTGTACATAGCGGAGGTGATGAACCGTCACGATTACCTGCCGAAGATGCCGAACCAGGCGGAGCTCGACCTCATCTTCGACACCTCCTATCCGGACGTGCAGCCGTACCTCTTCAAGCTCTCATTCTCGACGTCCGGACCGACGAGCACCACCGTCGGCCACACCATGAAGAAGCTCATCAAGGAGACGCTGTCTATTTAGTCGCGTTTCCGACCTCGACAGCCACCACCACCCTACGCGCACGATCTGATTATACGTCATGGGAAACAATTGTATATGGCACTAACAAAATTTCTTCCGTTCACGTGCAATTTTTTTTTCTTTCTTTCGTTTCTCCCGCTCTATTCTTTCATTCATAGTATTATTACTTTGTACGTATATACCGTTATTAATTGTAAAAGTAATATGGTTACACTTTGTTGCTTATATATTGTACGATGAGAAAGATGAGAGAGATAGGTATATATATATACATAGATATATAGGTTTTCTTCGGTACGGTATCGTTCGCGCGAAATTTCTCGCCAGTCCTGTATGATATTTACAGAGATAACGATCGGATGTATTGTATAGTGGCCAGCGAATTTTTCCAATTCCGTAACGCAATAGTTTGTACAAAAAAACAAAAAAGAAAAACAAAGTGAGAGAGATTTTCAATCGATCGGTAAAAAACCGATCCGCACGTTTGCTTCAATCAAAAAAAGAAAAAAAAAGAAAAAAATCATACCTTCACGCAGCAGCTATGTCCTTTGCCGGTATGCATATGTTCGTTCGACTGTATAGTACAAATGGTAAAATTAAGTTCATCTTCAATATGTGTGTATTCGTATGCGTGTATGTGTGTGTGTGTGAGAGCGCGAGATGGGGTTGTGACTACACAGGTGTGATAATATCGCGGCGGGATTGTGGGTGTCTGCGTGCATGTATTACATATTCGTATCGCAAAAACTTTTTTTTCGTAGTAACAGTTATTGAGCAAATGGGTATAAATAAACAAACAAATAACATATTATAGTACTAAAGAGAAGAACGAAAAAGATGAAGGAACTGTGTGCGTGCGAGATTTGAGTGCGAGGATTTCTTATAACGAGTTCATGTACAGCGTGATTGTTATTTATTCATATACTCCTCGACTCACGTGCTCGAACTCTCTTTGTACGATGACTTTTTGTCTCCAAGTTCCGCGCACGTTATTATTATTATGGTCATCGTCATTCTTCTTATTATTACTAATACCGATTCTTGTACTATCGAATAATCGAACCCTTCGCGCGTGTCGCGTCGCATCGGCGGCCGCGCGTCTCTGTTCTCCCGTACATTTTTGTAGATAACCTCGTGCCTTGGCGCCGATTTTAGAGAAACAAACAGAAAGACAGACAGACGAAACCTTCTTTCCCCTGTGTAACTGTATGTTTGCGTGCGCTTGGTTTTGGGGCTGTGGCGAGACCAAACTTTGCGGTTGCCGCGACGCGTCTTTGAGTAGCGTCTATATGTACTTACGGATAAGTTCAACGAGAAATTTAACGTTTCTTGACAAAAGAAGGAGGGGAAATAGAGGAGAAAAGGTCACAAGTGGTCTAAAAAAGACATGCTTAAATTGCTATTTTTGTACTTGAGGGAAGAAAAGGATACGGGTAGATTGTTATGGAAACGTGTGCGGTATACATATATACATATATTGTGAAATTTGCATTGCATCTCGCGCTATACAGAGGTTTTTTATATCGTTTTAGCTATGTGATGGCTAAAATTCTTTTGGTAATTTTTATATATACGTATATGTATGTAACTAAATATTAAAGATTAATTGTGGTGGATGACAATTTCGTGAAAATTCGAGCGTTTGTTTGTAACGCGCGCGCTGCCGAGTTAACTCTCGTCGTCGCCCCGAAAACCAAGCAAAAATTATTGTATGTAATAACGTTCTGTGTACAATTTTGAATTTTTCCTTCGAATCGATGCATATAGTGATACGACCGACGCTGTCGATAGTCGCTCGGATACAGACTCGGCGCGTCGCGTCGCCCCGTTTTACCATCAAAATATATAAGATTAATGATAAAACGACCACTAGCATGAGAGAACGTGACATACATACTCACACATACACACATATTCACGTATATAAACACACAGACACACATTTGTAAAAAGTTTAAACAGAATAGATAGAATTGTAATATAGATAAAAATGTCAACTTCTATGATCACGAGGAAAAAAACAGATGGATTATTATATTATATATATTAATGATAAGTCACAGAATATAAATATATATATATAAGGAGAACTCTATATAAATATAATAGTAAGACACGGAGTGAGGATTACGATATAAATGTATATTTAAGCTGAGAATTATGAATCTACGGATGGATAAATGATTCACTATTATTAATAAACTGCTGTATTTTATAAAAAATATGAAAAAAGGACAATGACACAGATACAGTGGGTGTGGTTTATTGCAAACAAGACAAAACAATATACATATGTGAATGTAGCGCAAATATTTTTGTTAAAAACGAATTAACAGAATTACCCTCCCGTTGTTGGTGTGCGATTTTTACGTTTGGCTTACGCAGCTACTCTTAGTCAATTTTTTTTCTCTCCTCGTCGTAGGCTCTTTTTTATGATTTGTACACATCGATTATATCGTATGAGTTTTACAATTTCAATGTTTCTTCATCAAATGAATTTTCGGGATCGTTCGAGAGATCCCACGTAGGATTAGGACCTAAAATTACACGATTTTATAAAATGCAAGAAATGAAAAAAATATTAGAAACTTTTTCATACGAACGTTCACTCTTCCTTGTATACTAATCTTAAAGTTAGAGGAAAAAAAAAATGTATTTTTTGTTTCGTTATTATAGTTGATTAGATTTTTGTCCATGGTTCTGTTTCCTTTTTTACGATTTTTAATTCAATAATAAACGTGTGATGTTTAATAAACACCGCATATAAAATAAGTTATCTTTTTGTTATTTAATTCATGAATATCATTACTAAAACGTATCCTCTGTCCCGTCCATTTAATCCACTTAATCCATTTTAATATCCCAATATTTACTTCAGATTGTTTGGCTTATTTAACAAATTTTGTCTTTAACGCACGAATAATATATAACGTTTAAGCGATACAAATAATTCCATTTATGACAAATATAATTTCAAGTCTATAGCATGAAAGAAATCATTGTTATACTAGTCATTGTGTATCATTTACCAGTAACCAAGAATATTTATATAAAATAAACTCGGTTTAAACGGCAAATTCATCTAAAGAGAATTCACAGTAATTCTATTTGCTGCTAATTAAAAAACAAAATTACCCACAAATATAGCCATATGTTCCAAAAAAAAAGAAAGAGAAAACGTACACGTGGCTTTTATATCGTTAAATATAAAAGTCCCGGAAACCCACGCACAATTAGAAAAAAAAACGCGCACACGCATATATCCTCGACCGGAGAAAAGCGCGGGATTGCCGTATTATTCTCCCGTGCATTATTTTCAGGTATGATATCCATTTGCGTTTTTCCGCGCGCGTGACGCCAACCAAGCCGCGTTTTTTAGCCCGCCGATAGGTGCAGATGACGCATGAGCAATTGCGCGCGCCTTTTCGCGGTCAGGTGTCGATCGGGTGGGAGCTGTGTGCGGCTGGGGTGTAATTGGATTCGGAAAGTTTGACGATTTTTGTGTTTTGATGAAATTGGAATTGCTATATTGGGGCAGAGAAAAAAAAAATTTGTTATCTTGAATTTGTTGTCGCGTCAGTTATTTTTGCAGAGGGTTGGCTAGATAAATATATTTTTACAGTGCACAATACTTTATGGAACGTGTTCGAATATCTCCATAAAAATAATTATGATTTACGGTGAAAAAATTGCTATAGTCATAACATTGTAATAAAAGTTGACGAGAAGACTAGAAATTTTCAGATTACGATTTTGCCAAATATTGTATATTTCAGGATTAAAATCATTTATAAAATATTTTCCTTATTTATGCGCGCAAATATATATTCACCATATACAGCAAAAAGTCAATCAAAAATCAGAAAAATATTTTAACAAGCTAGTGAAATCAGCAAAAAAGAAAAATATTATAGAGAAATAACAATAATTCACCCCTAAATCCCCATATAAATATAGTGTCTTACTTTTAGGATCAAGAAACGTGAGCGAATTTAATAAATTCCCTTAGATCCGAAACCAGACGTACGCGTTACGCGTTTTCGCGCACCCCGTTCACGTTTTCGTAAGAAGGTCAAAAAGCGACGTTTTGCATCTTCATAACGGCGCCGTGGGTGCGATAAAATCTTTTATTTGCCGGCTACCATGTGCGCCCTTCGAGTGGCATTCCAACTATTTAGCAATTTCGTTTGCATCGGGTTACATCGTAAAGTTGATTCATAAGTGGTTGCTACGTATACACGTTGTTGGAAAATGTAAACAGCAGTTCTTTTAATTTGTCAAAAAAAAAATTTTAATTTGCAATTATTTAAAGCGAAGAGAAATGTTTTTTTTTTCAGCCCGATTACTTTGTTGTAGGTCTTTTGATATCGTATAAATTTAAATTGTAGGCTGAATTCCTGCATTGAAGTTATTCTCGCTATACTATTTCAAGCTCAGCTTTTTTAATTTTGTTTTATAAAAAGTCACTCAATTACAGAAACGACGGTTTCATATCACTCTAAATACTTCGAACTCATATTAAAAATAATTTCAGAAAAACCTATACCTACTTTTTTTAAAAGCAATCATAACAAGGATCGAAAATAGAATACGAATACAACATCGCTCCAATCGGAAATCGGATTGCGTCGGAAATCAAGTATACCTACCTACGCCTCTTTTTTCTGATC
>JAPYZP010018710.1:0-11775 GCA_030522985.1 Torymus sinensis
CCCGCCGTGTCTGCGCGCTCTTCCACTTTTCCAGCTCAGCCCCCCAGAAATGAAAAAGCCAGAATTCCAGCCGGCGCATTGATTGGTACTTTTCCGCTAGCCTGCATTCCGCCTTGTAGTTTCCGCTCGATGTGTGACTCCGGTCTCTCATTCAACCCCCCACCCAAGAGAATCTCTCCCTCCCTCTCACTCTATCCCTCTACGTGTACGTCAACGACGTTTGCATTCCCGGACGTCCGCGAGATCCCATTATGGAGCGCGCGGACGCAGCGTTGCTCCCCTTTCGACGAGCACGTGTGTGTGCATGTACGTATGTGTGTGCTGAATGCCAACGGTCAAAGCTCATACGGGAGACAGAGGAGAGAGAGAGAGAGAGAGATAGAGAGGGATGATCCTGAATTCGATGCGGTGCGTTCGTGTGTGTGCGCGCGCGCGTGTGTGTGTGTGTCTCCGCTGTCGCTCGATCTTCATTTTCGCGGATAAGTGTTGGTCGAGGGAGAGACAGAGACAGAGAGCATGGGAGGACGTGGAAGTCCGACGGTTATATGGGTTTCTATTAATAGGCTCTTTGAGCGAGATAATGAACTGATTTGTGGCGCTAGATGGGGGGAATGGATTACTTTGTTTATTGGGATAAGGGTGTGTTTACTGGATGTATGGTGCGGTTTTTTTTCTTATTGAAAAAGACGTTTTGTAAGAGATAAACATTCGAATAATGAGAATAATTAGACAGGGTGAGGTTATAAAAGAACGTTCAGTATAAATTATTCCGATTTTTTAATCGGGCACCGTGGGAGTGTGTAAATCACGCTGACCAATAAATATCATAAGCTTCGGGACATGAAATTCAGAATCTATATGAACTTTATGAATATACAATGCCGTCACTGCCCGTGCGAATTTTTTATTTTTTTTTTATAATACTTTATCGTCTTTTTAATATCCCACGCCCATTTTATAGCGTCATTTGATTCTCACAGAGCATAAAAATTGAGAAACGACGGGACAAAAAACTTTGATATAGCGTCGATTAATAAAATTCGCGCCTCCGAAACTATGTACAAAGCCATAAAGATTAACTTAAATCTGCATGTATAGGAATATCGCAAACAATGGACGAGCTTTAATACTCCTTTCTATCCCAGAAAATTCCGATAGCCCAGCGCAAAGATACGCAATCCTCGATTTTTCGAATTTAACTTTCAATGGTACTATCCATGAACTTCCGATACGCTAGAAATTTTGCAATTTCTCCCGTTCAAATAGAAACTTTCCCTGTATTTACATTCATCCCGATGGAAGTTGGAATTCGATCGACTCCACTTTGTTTGTTTGATTTCCATTGAGCGCGTTTAGAACAGTTTTAAGTAGCGGCAGTAAAATGTTTCTGTTCTATTATTATGGCCGCATTGTTGCGCAAATACTCGTTAAATTGACTCGTTTGCCTTCTACCCTGATGCAAACAATTATTCATGTCTGTCAAATGAACGTTCATTT
The DNA here is from genome assembly GCA_030522985.1 of Torymus sinensis. Taxonomy (NCBI): domain Eukaryota; kingdom Metazoa; phylum Arthropoda; class Insecta; order Hymenoptera; family Torymidae; genus Torymus; species Torymus sinensis. The sequence goes on from JAPYZP010018710.1 coordinate 1,498, forward strand.
ACGTATACCACGCGATAAAACAATCGTAAAAGTAACGCAACTATTTATTGAAACTCTACACGTAGCTTTACCTATACCCTGTACAACTTTCCAATATATCGAATTAGTCACTCGAAACCATACAATTTACACATATCCACATCAAACATACATCGGCGAACCACCAGGTATAATTCAAAATAATCCGCCACCCACAATATTTCTTCATTCATTTTTAAACCAAAATTCGTCGTTCGATAACCTCCTCCCCCATAATAAAAAAAAGATCCTCTTTCCCCACATTACGCATTCATATAGATACACCGGAACCCGAGCGCACCCTCCGATCTACGACTTTCCGTAAAGCCCTCGTTCCTCCACAAATCTCGAGTATAATATTATATCGGCGTAATGAGAAGTAACGACGCAGCACAGCGGGGGCCGACCGCGCGCGCGCCCCCCTGCAAATCACGCGCGGCACAAAGTTTCGCTTCGGGCCGAACGCGAAGAAGAGTCGCTAACCCTAGAGCGTATAGCGGCGTCTCGGCGGAGATTAGCCGATGCATAATGTAGCCGTACGCGAGCGGCGCGAGCAAAGCCGATTTTACCGGGGACCGCAGCGGTGCGTGGGCGCGCCGGGCGATATCTGATTTGCGCTCATTACTAAGCTTTGCAGCGGTCGTGTATATATGTATATACGCACATGGGGAAATGTTCCTCGCCGCGGCTTTGGATTGGATGTTCCGCGTGCGGGTTTGTTATACGGCGAAGAGGCTGCGGATCGAGTCACCCTTTCTCCATTTACTTTTATTAATATTGCGCTCCGAATACAAGCGAGTTTAAATCTAGAGGATGATGTTGGAAGATAAAGAATTTCGTATAGGTACAGCTTTGCATGTAAACTTTATGTTTAAAATGTTGGAAATTAAAAATACTTTATTTACAAAATAAACTATAGTTCTCAAAAAAATTGTCACAGTTACAAATGAAAAGATAACACAGGTTTGAAAGCTATATACCGTGATAGCTTTAAAAAGCTCTCTCTTTAATTCCATTTGCCATACGCATTTCATCACACATACCCCCGAAATCCCCGCGCGCACCGCAAATCAATATCGTACGTCCCCCGACAATTTTCTCCCATCATCCGCCAGCTGATTTGCCACCGACTATATCTCGCCCTTTCTCCCCCACATCCATGCATACATACGTAATACACAGCTCCCACCCCCTCGGCGGTCGTGTAATTTTCGACGGCGCGGCCTGAATACCTTATACGCCCTCTCCTCGAGTTCCTCAGCCGCGATGTCTTGATAGAGAGCTGGCTCGTCTTCGACGGGTCGGCATCATACGGCGGCCCCTCTGCGCCAGGCAGTCGCACAATGCCGCGGCGCGCGCGCGAAATTAGGGACAGTCAATTGACGACGCTATATGTGCGTAAGCAGCTCGCGCGCGATTGACTAGCGGCGGTGCTTTAAGCGGAGGGGAAGGGGCCGGGAAGCTTAAGCGATTCCTGTAACGCTGAATGCCAAATCCGTCCGTGGGAAGGAGGAGGAGTTCTCTCGGCCTCTCGCGAACTTGGCATTGAATGACGGGCGGTGGGTCGGTAGGTGTATACTATATGTATGGCTTGGGGTGGCAGATGAAGGCAATTTGGCAAGCGCTTTATCGGAGGAGACGTTGATTTATGTAATTACGCTGGCGGAGGTGAAACTTTGGTTACGCGCGGCAGGTGGAAAAGCGGTAGTGAGGGGAGGGAGGAGCTGTGGGATGTAACGCGTCGGGAGTTGTAATCAATGTCGACTTATGCAACCGATTTGCCGCTTTGTCGTGATTACTTCATCCCCTTTGACTGACGAAATTTCAATATAATATATATAAGTTCTCATTTTATGTAGCGGCTGATGAATAACAAAAAAAAAACTTTATTGATTATGATAAATTATTCGTATTTTACTAATAATTTTTTTATTTTTCTATGTTTCAGGTAAGAACCGTACTTTTCTTCCGAATTGACATCACGACAAATCGATAATTGTAAGTAACCAATGATATAATAATCCGGCGAGAGAAAGGCTTCTATCCTATATACACTTACAAACACTCGTTACATAAACATAAATATTTGCACCTTTTAAATTGAACTTTATCAAAACCTTATTCTGAAAAAAATACCAGACTACTATGGCTAGATATCTTTTATCTTTCGTACCTTTTACAGAATTATAAAATAAAAATTCGTCACCAATTAAGATTTCGTTTTCATTCTTTTATTGAATGAAATAACTCTGACAGGCCGATTAAAGCTTCAAAAAACAATTTCCCATTGCCTCTGATCTTTCCAACCCCCATTCGCGAAAGCTGATGAAAATTGAACCAGTCGCGCAACGGAGATCTATGCACCCTTCGACCGCATAGACCATGCGCAGGACGACGAATCACCGGCTAAAGAAGTCGAGGACTCGTGTACACATGCACGCGCGCGCTCAGAGTCGTACATAGGGCAGCGACGGCGGCGACGGCGAAACAAGCCAATCAACCAATTACGGGACCACTTGCACGCCGCGCAAACAATGCCAGTGATTGGCGAGAGACTGTCGGATTGGCTTACCGCTTATTTGCAAACACACAGGCACGCACTCATGCATGCGCGCACACGCACATGCACACGTATAAATATATACGTATAGAGCAGCAGCCGCACACGCGAATCACAGCTGAATGACGCCTTTTCATCCAAGTCCCGTCGGCTGCTCTCGATTTCGCTTTTGCTCGTATTTTCTTGCGAGCTCGCGCTGGCGATCCGTTACGCGCTGCTGCTTCCGAATGGAGAAAACGCGCCGCGGCGACGTATCTCTCCTGTTGAGGCTCTGCGTATTTGTTCCTTTTTGTTTCCACCCGTTTTTTCCAATTAAAAAGTAAACACGCTCGGTCGAGTTCCTTTTTTAATTAAGGCGGTGAAAACTCGGTTGATTATTGGGCGAAGGAGAATATTGTTTTATCGACCTATTAAACCGCGCGGTGCGGTAATTCGATAACACGCGGAATGAAGGGAATTTCCCGTGAAACTTGAAATTGTATTTCAAAGGCTTTTTTCGCTGGACGTAATATCTTTTTGTCAAGCAATTATTTTTTAATTATAATACTATCGGTATTTAAAATATTTTATAAGCGTAAAAGAGGGTGGAGGGGGGGGGCTGCTCGAAGTCCGCGTATATACGTTAAAGCAATTAATAATGTATTCCTTAAATTAAAGGAAACTGGGTCGCGAGCTCTCGTTTCCGATTTTTCGGCTTTACAAAATTAATAAGGAAAATCGGGCTTTTAGAGGGATCGTAACACAATTTTCATTGTTAAATTATTCAAAATGCTCCGATAAAAGTGCTTGAAAATATCGTTTTAAGAGTTTCAAAAGGGCGCGCGTACATATAAAAGATTAAATTCCCTCGGATTCCGGGTTATTTTGAATCGTTCTATAAATAAAAATACTATATATACTTAAATAACGAATTAGAGATACAAGTATATATAACCGTAAATCAAAACAATATTTCAAAGTCATTGGGAATGGATTGACCACATCGCGCTCGAAGCGTCAAAATGATCGACATTGCATGAAATGTACCAGAAGTCACCTCACCTTCTCCTTTCTCTCCCTCCAATCCCGAATTCGAATGCAAACTCTGCATGGCACATTGAATCCCTTACCAGATAAAGAGAGAGAGAGAGAAAACGCGCGGATAGCTGACTGCGCTTGCGGAATGCGGCCTTGTAGAGCCTCCGCTTGCGATCATCCCCCCTTCAACTGAAACGAAAACTCTAAATGGCTCGTTACTGTTCTCTATGCTTTTTTGCTGCTGAAGTAGAAAGCGCAAACTCCGGGCAAGAGTTTGTAGAGCATTAAAGCAATTATACCAGATAATATTTGCGGAACGGTGGATTTTATATTTATATTTTGGCATGAAAAGCTGGTGCTTTGGAGCTTTTTCAGAACGGCGGTAATTCGCAAATTAGCGCGTTTAATTTTCGTGTTGTGTTGTGAGACCGTGTTTTTCAAAATTTTGCCGCTCTCCTCATTTAACTTTGTTTTCTAGTTTAGTGCATGCGAAAGATGAGTGCTTTAATTAGACGATCAAATCAAACTTGCACGAGTGGAAGCGTTTTAGTTCGAATTATATAACGAGATTGTAATTTTACGACCGAAATTTCACACGTGGGAGTTGTACTTTTTCCCCCTAAAAGATCCGAAATATCCGTTATAAAAATCATGAAAATTCGCGGAACACAATCTTGGGGGGGGAGGTGATCTTTTATTCATGAAAAAATTATGCAACCCCCGCTTTACGTTTGAGATCGCCTTTGTATCCGGGAATATATAGAAAGTTCTAAGTTAAGCCCTCGCATTTCAATTGAATACAACATAAAAGACGCTCGCTTTATCTCCATTTATACATTTAACATGTATATATAAGGAGAGAACTTTATTCTTATACACTGTGGATACCACAACGAACCATCCAACTGGAATAAAATAGATATTATTTTATTTATAAACCCCTCGAGGGCATACAAAAATATACTTCTCGCGAGCTTACCCAGGGCTCAATCCTTCGTTCGTTCGTATATGTATACCAAGAATGTAGTATATAAGCAAGGAGGAGATCCTCGAATCATCACTTTGACGGCAATTAAAATTCCATTCCCAATTTAAATCGATACCGCAGACAGCCATTAGGCCAGGCACCGTCGGCTTCTTTGCCCGGGCGGAAACTATTAAAAAGTCACTTCCCCAACTCACGCACCGAAGTTAAACAGAGGGAAATAACTTGGCTGTGCGTGCGCGCGGACGCGTTAAACGCCCGAGAGCGCGGCGACGGCGTCACTTTGCTCTGTATCTCCAACTTTCGGGGCGAAGGCGTGCGCGCGCGTCAGCCGTAGAAGAGGAGAAAGTAAGAAGAAGAAGAAGTAGAAGAAAGGAGGGAGAGCAGCGGAAAAAAGCCAACTTTTAAGTGAATTTTCCCCAGAATCGCCAATGTAAAATTCAAAGCGCAAAGTCTGTCCTTCCCGCGTCCGCCCACTTTTTTTTCTCCTCTCGGCTAAACTTGGCCGCGCCCGCGGACTAAATATGTTTGCAGGGGCTAACTCGCGGTGCTAGCGTGTATATATATATGTGTGAGATAGTATATGCAGAGCGGACGCGTTAAGAGCGAAATTTATACGAATGTAAAGTTCATAACAGATCGCGTGTGTATGTGATGTGTGTGCGGCGTGTGTGTGGGTGAGTCCGAATGGAAACCAGCGCGCGCGCCAACTTCCGATCGGATAAGAAGTAGTTCGAATCGAGTTTGGCGCGCCACTGGGTTAGCGCACACTCCAATCCGCATGAGGCTGTGCGCTTCTTAAAATACGTTTCATCATTAACATGTTCATTTTGGTCCTTTATTGGTAGTCACTTCTGTCGATTTTTTTCATTCTGTGTAAAGCTGATGATTTTTTTTTTATTTTGGAAGTAAGAGTAGTTTGTCAAAAAAGTGCGGCTCAGTAACTGATCGGATTTATGAATTTGTCGATCGTTTACATATCGATAAATGGGAATAAACGCGTGATCGAGTTAATAATATCAGTTCGTGCGTGAAATTTGAGCATTTCATTCGTGGTATATATCGGGCAAGTAATAGCACGCTTGAATTTAACTGCATTAAAATCATATAATGTACTTATGTATATACCGATCATTTTGGTAGATTAATTTTCAATTTCGGGAAAAGCCATTCAGTGCGATAAACAGTTTATGAGAAGCGAAGTACGTCAGTGAAGTTAAAACTTTAAAAATTACTTTATTAAATTTTACAATCCAGTTTTATGGAAAAAATTTCACATTAATTTTTAACAAATCCATGCATTTATTCTTCATTCAACTGCGCAACTCGTGTTTTCAGTAAATACCTTGAATGTTTCAATTTAATGCTTTTATTGAAAAATGATTGGATTTATGTTGTACTTCCCTCGAATAAGTACATACATTTTGATAGTAACTTCACAAAAAATAATATTACGAAAATGAATTTCCGTATTTTCTTTCAAACACGGAACACTTTTCACCCAAACCAACGAACATAACGTAATGTTGTCCTCTCATTTCGAATTACTGCCACGCGAGTATGTCCGCATAACCGCAAAACCCCCAAATGTCATCTTACCCAAAAATAGCATAATATTTCTTGCCACCGCACTGCTGTTAAATAAAACACCCCGACAGAGAGCCAACTCGCGCATTACACGTCCTCGCAGCCTCTCTGTCTCCCCCCAAAAAAACATCCTTGGACCAAACGCCAGCGCGATAACACACCGGCCGCCTCGTGTACCACTACAGCTCAGCGCCAAAACGGGGCTGGAAATCAACTCCGGAACAGCGCGCTCTAACTCCGCTCCGCATATATGCGCACACCCGCTCGCTCTATACACTGTCTTCCTCGTAAAGCCTGGCTAGAGATAGAGAGAAGAATCTCGCGGCGAAAATGTAACACACTCGCGCGAGCAGCGCGCTGAATAAAGCGGATAAGCCCCGGGGGCGCGAGAGCGAGCGAGCGAATATTTCGTTAGGTCTAAGTGCGCGAAACGTTATGTAGGTTAAAAGGCGTCTCGCTGCCGCTGCTGCAGCAGCGAGTGAGCGAAGGCCTATAACGGCAACGCTCGCGCGGGGCTTTGCTCAGCCATTATCGACTGCGTTTACTCGGAACAATGGCGAAAAAAGGGATGGAAAGAGGACTTGCTGCCGGTACGTGAATCGTAAAGGAATAGAGAAGAGAGAATGAGTGGGCGAGAGAAAGCGCGTGGGAGGGAAGTTACAAATAGCGGAGTTTGGAGCTGCGCGCGTTGAATGTAAAGCACGTTATTTGTTTTATAGCCGGGGAGATCGGCATCGGCTTCCCCACCTCCGCTCGTCTTTGCACTTTTAATTTTCAGCAAGTTTTCCTTTTCGATTAAATGTAAACTGCTGCTTTTGCATCGCGAAGAGAAAAAAAATGTCATTTACCGCGAGAACCTGCACACAGAAATTTCGTTCTATACGCTTTTGGATCAGCTTTTCCCGTTCGATTTTAACTTTCAAATCGAATAACCCATTTATCTGGATAAATTGTAACGATTATTTACGTACGTCACCGTGTCACTGTAACAGATGATATTGCTGTTTAGGACACGACTAACTCATAATAAAACGCATCGCCGAGCACCCAAATGCAATCATCACATTTGGCTCGCTCCCATATACCATATCGATTAAAACAGCTCGCGTAATCGACACTAATACATCAAGAGTCGCGGCAAAACGAGTCAGTGACAAATGTCCAACTGTATACGATACTTCCTCTCTCTCGCTCGCTTCATTACGCTCTCTTTGCTTTCGGCCTTCATTAACGTCAGCTCCGTCAACGACGCGCTTTACACAAAGTCCGCTCGCGCGCGCGCGCACAATTCACAGAGCCCACCCAACTCTCCTCCTTTCATTCTCGCGCCCACGCGCCATTTATATACAAACGCAGCCGGGACGACCGGTTTGCAAGATTCAGCAGGCCGAGCGCGAAAAAAGCCGTCGAAAAGTTAACGGACGAGAGGAGACAGCTCACTCCGGCTCTTCCCTCCCCTCAGCCTTATGTATAAAACAGCGAGAGAGTGAGAGAAAGAGAGCAGAGCTAGTTTGAGCGTGGCGTCGAGAGAAAGAAAGAGTAAAGCCGTGAGGGAGAGAGAGAGAGATCCTGGCGAAAGAGCACAAAGGAAATGAGATCCTAGCGCGGAGGCGAATCGAAGGCACTTTGGCCGAGCGCTAGCCCCGACGATGCACCTTACGACTTATACGACACCGCTCGCATCACAATGGCCCGGGCGAAGGGGATTCGGGCCGAGAAAGCCAGAGAGAGAGAAGATCCTATCGCGTCTCTTTTTACCCAAGCCCGAAGCTCACTGCGCCCGATCTCGCCCTCTCTCGCTGCTGCAGTCCTCCGTGTTTTCTTTGTGCCAAGTATACGTACACACACACACACACGTACAAAGACGTACGTATAGTTGGGCTTTTTTTCTCGTTTTATATACATATACAGGGGTACGAGAAAGGTGGAGATATGAATTTTTCGATTTGCCCGGTAAAAGAGGGTTTTTTTGGGCTTTTCGACGGCGCTGTATTTTTTTGGGGGAGAATAGCTCGTCCCTCCTGCCCCCGTCGCCCGCGTCTATCTGTCCACTTATCGACGAGCGCTCGGCACACCACTTATCTCTGGAGAGAGCGAGCGCTCGGCACACCACTTATCTCTGGAGAGAGCGAGGTTCGCGCGCGTCGGCTTTCTTTTGTGACCCGGGCGCGCGCGGGCTCGCCGCGTATCTTATCGCGCGATGAGTAACTCCGGCTGCAGCGCCCCGCGTTTTATCTGGAGGGTGTAATTTCATCTTGTTCAATTGCAGGTCTCTGCATTGTCGCTGGGTGCGATATGACAATTCGTTTTCGTTTGTTGGACGAACAAGAAATGGCGGTTGACGCGCATTTTCGTGATACCAAAAGTATAATGAATAACTGAAGAGTTAATTACGAGGGTGATATATATAAAGAACGATAAAAATGGTATTCGGTGTTTGAAATTATAAAACAGAGTTAATTGAATTGTTTAAACCAAACGCTGTTAATTAATCAAACACGGTAATGGCAAACACGTCCGTTTTCTCTATTTCATCGTCCTATATCTTATTGGAGTAATTAAAAAATTCTATTTCGCAAGTTTAATTGTTTACCAAAATAATATTTGTTCTATTATACTAATTTAAAAAGATATGATGTTAAACATTTCACAATATTATATTACCATTCTAAGTAAATATATAACATCACGTCACTCATATATTGTCACCTCTAATTAGCGAAAAATCCCACCTCGATATCGAAAACAAACTTATGTGAAGCAAGATTCTGTAAGCTGCAACCTTGGATAATAAACCTTGGCCCCCGCGGCACGTCTATTACGGTAAAGCATTCGCATAGGACAATAAAATTAATCGCCCCTCTCACTTCTCCTAAAGTGTTTCGAAAATTAGACCATCGTGTCCCTTATTTCTCAAATTGACGAAGATCCACACGTGCTTCCTCTCTCTCTCCCAGCTCCTCCAGGATAATAAGACAATAGAACGAAATAAAGGCGCTCATATATAACCTCGTTACTGTTTAGCAACGGGATCACGTACATGTAGAGCTTCTCTCCTCTCCTGCCTCGGGCCTTCGCATTAGAACACAGGAAAAATGTGTCGCGCTCGCTTTTACGCGCATGCGCGCGTGTTTTCCGAGCGCAGCCGCGCGCCGAAAAAAGTCCGGAACGCCCGAAGGTGCTCACAGGGGCGACGAAATCCCGCGTGTGGCGCTGATGTGAAAATTCGTGGCACCGCGACTCGATTTATTATCTTTGCATGCAACAAAAATCGGTGGAAAATGGTTTATCAGCACGCGGGGGGGCACGAGAGCGTTAACTCGTAAGCCGCTTAGAGTTTTATTTTTTCCCGATGAAGAGACCACGAGCCGCGGTAGTGCGTGTGTCGTTTGAAAATAATGTCTTTGCGGCGTGAAATTGTTTTTTAACGGATATAATGCAATAATCTCCTCGCGTGTTTATTTTTTCAATACAAATATTCGTACGTATGTTTGCGCGCGGCAAGCATATATACGGTGTGCTGCATATGCGTGTGTGTGCAATAACTCGCGTGTATATCGAATGCAGTACATATGATGCCAGAATTCCCAACAAGTCAGTATAGAATTTCCCCAGTTTGCAAAATAAAAATTCCAATTTTTATTTTAGTACGTTACGCGTGTTACGCGCGCGCGGTACTTTTTCGACCAATTTGAAAAACTCGTGTTTCACATCACGTCAGCGCGGTATTGAATTTCCCATACAAATATGGCGTTTTAAAAAATGCATTCGATATAGTTGTATTAAATTATATATACGGGAATGATATAAATCCAAATATATATATACATATATAATGTAATATCTCGACTTATGAAAATTAACGTCATGAAACGCGAAATTACGCGATACCTCATACACGAAATAATTCAAACAATTTAAGAACATAATATACGTAGCGAAAACATCAAATGACCCGTCGCACCCCACGCAATATATACGTTTCGCGTATATACGGCACGAAACCGCGGCGGGAAGCGTGAGCAAAATGAAAAAAAAAAACACGACAAAGCCGACCGTGGCGCGTGCAAAAGCATATTACTTATAATGGAGGGAAAAATTTTTTATATTC
>JAPYZP010018732.1:0-15082 GCA_030522985.1 Torymus sinensis
GACAAATTGGATAACTAAGGCAATTATGAAATCTTGTAGTACCAAAGAAAAACTATATAAATTATGGAAAAAAGACCCTAATAATAACAGAAAAAGAGACGAATATAAGAAATTCACAAATATTTTGAAGAATATTATAAATAAAGCAAAAGAATCATATGATAAAATACAAATAGAATCAAGTATGAATAATTCTAAGAACATCTGGAATATTATTAATGAAATAATAGGAAAAAATCGTAAAAGGAATAATAATATAAACTACATAATTGATAACAATAAGAAAATAACTGATCCGGAAAACATTGTAGAGTACTTTAACAAATATTTTTGTAACATTGGCAAAAATCTAAGTGATAAAATAAAACCCCCGAGAAATGAGGCAATTAAACTCCCCACAAGGAACAGCAAGTGTATTTTCTTGGAGCCAACTAACCACCAAGAAATAGAAAATCTTACCTACAACATGGAAAACAAAAATGGAGGAATTGATAATATCAATGCCAAAACCTTGCACACCCTTGCCGTACATTTAGTAGACCCCTAGTTCACATATTCAACCACTGTATAGATAAGGCCATCTGGCCAGATGTACTAAAACAGCAGAAGTTATACCTATATCTAAATCAAAAGAAAAACATAACGCCACTAATTACAGACCTATATCACTTATCTCAAACATGGTAAAATTACTAGAAAAAATAATTCACAAAAGAATAACTAATTTCATTAACAAGTGCGACATACTTGCCAAAAATCAATGTGGTTTCAGGAAAAATAAGAGTACAAAAGATGCACTAGCTCTAATATCAAACGTACTTTATGATAAATTAGACAAGAGTACTCCAATCGCCATAACCTTCTTGGACCTCGCCAAAGCTTTTGATATAGTAAACCATCAAATATTACTAGATAAACTACACAATTATGGAATTAGAGGATGTGTTTATAATCTAATAAAAAGTTATCTGGGAAATAGACTACAAAGAGTAAAATTAAATAATAAAATCAGCCAATTCGCATCAGTCAATATAGGAGTTTTTATATAATAAATTTTCTCTCATTATATATTAATAATTATGTTCGTATATAATCTATGTGTCTGTAGACTTCACCAAAATCTGATTAACATTGATCTAGCTGACGTGTAGTTCTCTGAGGAGGCGCATTCCTGTCCCTTGCCTATATTATTTTTTCAATATTGTTCAGTCTGGCTGAACAGGTTAGTCCAACCGCGCATGTCACTCTATAGTAAGGAAACATCTCCTTGTGTTGATTGGCCGCATCGCATTTACAAGAAGATGTAAATACTATATCGTCAATAACTACAAGGTCCTTAAATTTAGGTTGTCTTTTAAGAGGGTACATGGAATTGGTGAATATTTGTTTGCCTCTTATCCCTCTGTCAAAGTAAAAAGGAGCCTTGTTTTACTCCTTGTTTTACTCCTTTTTTAACCGTTTTTAACCTTCTTTTACTCCTTTACTGGTCCCTTTACTCAACCCTTTACTTAACCCTCATGGACTGCATTGGCTGGGGGATGGCAGGCGGTTGGACGGATGTTCGGCGGATATTTTGGCTTTTTAATATAATAAAACTAGATAGTTATAATCATGAATTGTCTAGTCTCATTTGAAAATATTTAATTTCATTATTTTAAGATAGAATATTTTTCTTTGATGTTTGCAACTAATTTATTTATTTTTTTGTTCCAGATTTGAAACAAACAGTGTAAACATCAGTAAAATAAAAGATTGCTGATGCTAGTTATTATTTTGTTCGGATTTTTAGACGTATTTTATTTTATTTTTAATTGAAAATCTAAAGTATACATGTATTTATAAAAGAAAAGAATCACTAGCAATCAAATACAATAATTATATTAAATTATCAAAATTTATTATAAGCCACACAAATTTTTGTTGAACAAAATTAACTTTATTTATCGTGAAAGTAAACGGAAGTTTTCAGAATAATGATGAGATTCAAAATATTGATTTTTATGTTGTTCGAGATTGTGTTGTACGTTGTGGCTTATCAAGAGTCACAAGTTCGTCCACGGCCACAACCAATATATTCGAATCAGTTTGCAGTTCATATTCCAGCTGGATCCCATGTTGCCTCTACTATCGCCGAGAAGTATGGATTCTATAATGTTGGGCAGGTAAAATACCATATTATCATTTTAATTTTATATTTTTAATTTTCGTAGTAAGTAAATGTAAAATGGAATGTAAATTACTGTTTTTCATAGTACCGTAACTTTATTCTTTGAAAGTTTTAAAGACTGTACTGGCTTCTCATGCCTTCAATGGCTAACAGCTTAAAATTAGCTTGGTATTAGTTGTATGAACAAAACACCATATAAGCAATAAACTAGAACTAATTATTTTAAATTAAATATGTGTTCGATTGGTTTATAAATAGTCTTCATTGCTCTGGTAGCAATAGTCACAAACCGTTCGCCATTCGCTCACAAAATCGCAAAGGTTTGGCCAACCGTTTGAGGTGGCTCCGGCGTTCCTTTCGCACTCATGTATACAAATTTTTTACGATGCTTACTTTATATGTTATAATTTGAGACACAATATAGTATGAAAAAAAAGTTCTTGAAGTAACAAAAAAGAATTTTTTTAAAGAAATTTGAATATTGTTAAAAAAGATATTTAGTTTTTCATCCGATTTTAATTTCAAAGGTCTCATTTTGTTTCTTGTACAATTGCAGGTGGTGTTACCTATATGAAAATTGAAAAATTTTCAAAACCGGCAAAGGTACAACTATTTGTTTCACTCAACTTACTAAAAAGCATACACGAACGTATAAACAAGTGAATGTAGCTTTTCAAGTTTTGAAAATTTTTCAATTTTGTTATCGGTAACACCATCTGAAATTGTACAAGGAAAAAATGGAACCTTTGAAATTAAAATCGAAAAATGAAAAAGATTTATTGGTTATGTTGTTTTTTTCACTTAGCGATATCTTCTTTAACAAGATGCAAATTTCTTTAAAAAATTTTTTTGCTACTTCTAAAATCTTTTTTTATACTAGATTTTTCAAATTATAACATGAGAAGTAAATAATTTGTATATATAAGTCCGAAAAGAACGCCGGAGCCACCTATTGGACATTTATCTCAGTGTGGGTGTTCGGGGTGTTCGATCACGGAGACGTTCAATAGTTTTTTGCGTCTAGGTATCGAAACGTATAGCATGTGTGGTCTAGGTTTCGTAGCCGATGACGGTATTTAGCAAAGAACTACGGACTACCTAGACGTCGTCATTGGATACTCTCAAGTAGGGATACTCGATATCGTATCGATATATCGAAATATCCATATATTGGTTCACAAATATTGATATTTTAAATCGATATATAGGCTGGGAAATATCAGGATATCGATATATTAGGTCTCGATATTAACTTGGATATGCGCATTATTCTTATTTAAAAAATAATAATTAAGGAAGACTAACATCAAAATTAATTTAAATCCTATTTAGGTGAGTATCGATATTTAGGAGACTGATAGGAATTGATACAAAGTATCAATAATTTCTTGGTCTATATATCGTTACCAAAATATCCATATTTGTGAACTAATACATCAATCTCGATATCAATTGACATCCGTCGCTGCATGCGGTAGGTCACGCCGCACCACCGCTGTATTCGGCGTCAGAATTTGTCGCAGGTGGTCCAGCTCATCCTGTTAGATCACACCAAGGTATCTGCCACCCCGCCGAAGCGTTTATGAAGTGCACTCAACCTCTCCCTTTCTGTGAGTTTAGCCAATACCAAATTTTCCTCTATAGGCTCGAGAAATGAATCGATGCTTCCACCGGTATCGCTGGCAAACTTGAATCCCAATCGGCGCACCATCTGGACGATATCTCTGGTCTCCGTTCATCATTCGGTTGACATCGTCAAACCCATTAGTCCTTGCTAGCCGATTACGCCATATCTCAGAGACTTTCGGTTCTAATGGCTGGCTCTGTGATCCACCCTCTCCACAGGCGCCTGCAAGACCTGGTCTGTGAGACGCCCTTTCAGTTAGCGGGGCAATTTCGGAAAATCGTCATTATTATTATTGGATAATTTGCCACTAATTATCCGTAAATTATCAGTAAAAACAAAAATTTGCCGCACCTCATTTAAAAAAGATACAGGGTGTACTGCCAGCTTAAGATTAAGATAGCAGGACACTATCGTAAAATAAATCAATAAATAAAAAGTAATTCGGGGGGAATTTGCCGCTAATTATCCGTAGTTCATCTGTAAGTATTAGATATTTTATCGTAAATTATCCGTAAATTATCCGTGGAACCGATAATTTTGCTGCGACGTTTTTTTCAAAAATACAGTATGTCCTGCCAACTTCAGATCAATTTAGCAGGCCACTCCTCAAAAACTTGCTTGAAATGAGTACAAGCCTAACGAAACCAACATAGGAATTTGCCGTTTTTTTGCCGTGATAGAACGCTATACTGAAGAAACCCAAAAAATATTTTTTTCTATTTTTAAAACCAGTATTGCGTCAAGTTCATAGGAAGTTCAAAATCCACATTTGAAGGAGTTTAATTTTTTAACTACATTTTTTACGAGAGCGACGTTGGCTCAGTGGTTAGCATGCTAGTTACAGAAACAACGTCGTTCCAGGGGTCGTGGGTTCGATTCCCGGTGAAATCACTCGGATTTTTTTTCGGGCTGTTTTTCAGCGGGAAAAGTACCAAGACACCGGATGCAGTAGGCAGGGAACGCCGGCCTTACCGGCGGGGAGCTGGACCTGAAATATGGAACTTCTCCGGAGAGGCTTACCCCCTGGAAGACGGACCCGATGCCTCTCCGGGGGCAGAGAGTGTTGGCTTAACCAACACGGTGCGCGACTGAAACATGTCCTCACCGGAAATGTCTTCCCAGGAGGGATAAAAAAATAGGCAGGATATGTGATAGGGAATATAAGGGAGGATTTAGGATTGGGCACTACTTCCACACCAAGGTGGCGGAAGGCCCCCGCCAGCTGGGTCAAATTTGGCTGCGGCGGTAATGTAATAATAATAAAAAAAAAAAAAAAAAAAAAACTAAATTTTTTACTGTCACTTTTTTAGTATGTTCAACGCCAATCTGAGAAAACACTTCTATTTTGGACAACGGGAGGCGATGTGGTATTAAAAAAAAAAATTTATTATTCAATAGTACATGGCAAAATAATTATTTGAATAATTCTTACTCCAAGTAGGAGGGGGATGTGAGTTCCGCGTGTAGACGTGAGTAAGGCAGATATGTATACGTGACAAAATAATTATTTACATAATTTTTAACCCCAAGCAGGCGGGGGAGGCGAGTTCCACGCGTATACAGGAGCGCGTTAGACGTGTACACATGGCAAAAGAATTATTTAAACAATTCTTAACCCCAAGTAGGCGGGTGATATGAGTCCTACGCGTATACGGGAGCGCGTTACACGTATATACAGGGTAAAATAATTATTTAAATAATTCTTAATCCCGAGTAGACGGGTGATGCGAGTTCTACGCGTATACGGGAGCGCGTTAGACTGGTATACATGGTAAAATAAGTATTTAAATAATTCTTAACCCCAAGTAGACAGGGGAGGCGCGTTTCGCGTGTATAAGGGAATGAATCAGACGTGTATACTGTCACGGCGTGGTTGTTTCATCAGCACTTCTTTGCGGTTCAATTCCAGGCTACACGGGTCTATTCTTGGTACCCGTTAGCCAGGTTAGATCGCAGGCGCTACAACGTCGTGCAATTGCCAATCTAACTTGGTGACTTACAGTGCAACACGCAAGTCACAGGCTTGCGCTTTTTTCTGCCAGGGACTCGAACTCCTCACCAAGTCCCTGGTTCGTGAGCGTGTGTGGTTCGTTCAGATAATCTGTATGCGACGCTCTTTATAATCCAATGGAATTCAATCGAGTTAGATAGTATCCAAACGAATTCAATCGAATTCAATAGGATCCAATGGAATTCCATCGAGTTGAATAGGATCCAATCGAATCCCATCGAACTCAATAGGATTCAATCGAATTTAATAGAGTTTAATAGGAAGTGACTAATGAACAGTGATCAACCAACAGCAAACCCTCTGGGTAAAAGTTCGTGAAAAATCAAAGAAATATTGCTGTTGGTTATAAAGTTCTTGTTGTTTTTTTAATAGACATTGAAATAAATAGTTAGATCCGGTGCGCCTAAGCGGAATTAGATCGCTAGCACGATTTTTTTATTAGTTGAAATATAAATAAAAAAAAATTTGTGAAGAGAAGCATCACGGGATTCTACTCTTCAGAATTTTTTTAACAAGAGTTCAATCGATACCAGTTGCTAGCCTAATAACGGCTAGTAGAGAATAACCCTTGAAGGAGTCGAACTAGCGACCGAGAATCGAACCGATGGAGAGATTCGAACGCACGGTGAACTGGATGGATTAAAATTTTTTTTAGTTAACATAATAATTTGTAAATAGTCGAAATAACAAGCCAGTAATTAGTGCTAAAACGGTATCGAATCACTAATTCGTGGTAATTTATAAGAAAACCAACCATTGCGTTTAAGAATAGAGCTAGTGGTATCAAACCGCTTGCAACTCGAGCGGAAATTCGGAGCGTGTAGGTTAGGTAGAGTAACCAATATTATAAATTATTTGTATATTTTTTTATTTATTTATTTATATAAAGTGCGCCTTAGGGAACGATCCACTTTTCCATAAACCGCACACACGAACGCGCTCTAACTGACCAACGCGCGCGGAAAGAAAACGACAAGCGAGAAACCAAGAAAAAATGGTACTCAACATGAAAGAATATGTACCAGAAGAAGAAGTACAAGCCGTGCATATGAGAAGAGAAGATTTAAGGGCAACCTTTATAAAAGGTAGATCTCTTTTCCCAGGTGCCGCCGGTAAGCAGCACTCAACCGATGCCTAATAGCCATGGTAGAACCTGTGAAGCGGGGGGGGGGGGGGGGGGGGTCCACCCAGGTCAGCCACACCCCTGGGGGGGACGGAGAGAGAAGACGACACCAGAACATGAAAGCCACCGTTAAGCAAAGAACGAGTGACGAAGAGAGCAGTGGCGTTGAAGAAAAAAGACATCACAAGACGGAAAGTCACTGCTATGCAAGGAACAAGTGACGAAGAAGCTTCTAGCCTACGGCAGGTAACAAACGTCGGTGCTGAAAACATCGTAAAGCTGATAACGTTCGACGGATGGTGGAAAGGGACGGGGGAAAATCCACTAAGCGGTCAACGCTCAGACCAGAACAGAAGAGGGATGAACACCCGCGGTGGGACCCCCCGCCAGGAAGCCGAATGCCTCTGGGCCAGATCAGGCGATCCCCTCACGTGGCATCGCGAGCCAACTAATTTTTCCAAAAATTATGCCGCGATTGACCGGTTACTTTCGGCCAGTCACACTAGTGGCTGATTAAGTGAGTAGGGGTTTTGCCAAGTGTTGTGTAAGCGTCGAGGCTTAGCCTCCGCACCTGCCTTGTGCAGCCAGGTATATCGTTCTCAGTTTTCTCAGCGAATCGATGGTAACGATACCGGATATGGAGTGTGTTTAACTCCAGTGAACACAGGCGGTAACCATCGAAGCGACCTACCGTTCGAGCATACCCCAGAGGAAGGTCACCCTGGAATGCACTGCCTCACACCAGCCGGGCGTGATCAAGTGCAATCGGTAGCTCGGTAGGTCGTCTCACCTGTCCAGCACTATGGCTACGGAAGTTCGAAGTTCGGGTAAGAACGAATTTCAACCAAAGAAGAAAAAAGAAGAAGAAGAGAGTGAAGAGAAGGACGACAACGCCCGACCACCGAGGGAGTTTGAAGACACGGCGATGAGCGACCCGCCGTTTGCGGTAACCAAGCTGCCAGCGGTCGCTAGGTCCGACCAGGTCGGCAATAGCAAAACAGACGTGGCTATCACCACCGTCACCAGGCTGAAACGTACCAGACGCGAGCTTGCTAGCTAAACATAAAGTAGTGGCCAACGCGAGGCCACCAAGCCTCACCATAGAGGAACTGCCTGTAGAGCGGCAAGTCACCCCTGCCCGGCAATTGCGAATACCGCGAATACGAGCAAACCTGGAATTCTTGGCGACCAACCAGAACAGTGAGGCCAATCCGGCACCATCAGCTCCACAGGTTGATCAGCCTGTGGAGCTAGAGAAAGATGAAGCTTCTACTGAAGATAAAATCTCCATCACTGGAGGAGGAAGAAGGTTCTCACCTGGCGATAGTCTGACTCACCATCGAGGTAAACCTCAAAGCCTCGAAAGAGCTGACCAAGGCCGCCAGGGAGAGAATTATCCTAGAGATTTTCAGGTATATCCGACGTCGGATTGGTGTACAGAGTCGCTAATCTGGAGATAAGTAACGTCTGGGTCGAGAGTGTCACGGACTGCTGTCCCGACATCGGTAATTAGTAAGTTCGTGGTAGCGAACGATAGATGGCGCGCCGATGCAGAAATGGAGCTACATCGACGATTTAACGAGCGCCCCGGCGCGAGAGAGCCCGGCATCCATCTTGTTTCTACTGTTTTCTTGGAGAAACATGCGCGTTGGTTCGCTCCGCTTTTCTTTTGATAAAAGTAAGACTCCAATAAAGTTTTGGGAGAAGAAAGGATTTTCGGCTTATTCGCAAAGAGTGCTAGATAATTGTAAAATAATCTAGGAAAGTGTCATCACGTACTTTGGCCGCAAAATACGTGTATGAAGTGCAAGTTAAAGTACGACAGGCTGCTGCTACCTGCCGTACTCTCAACTTATCTTGCTCACGACATTGTGCGACGCTCACCTAGCACTCTTCGTGAATAAGGCGAGAATCCTTTTTTCGCACAAAACTTTATCGGACTCTTACTTTTATTAAAAGAAAAGCGGAGAGGACTTGAGCGCGTGTTTCTCCTAGAGAGCAGTAGAAACAAGATGGATGCTGTGCACTCTCGCATCGCCACGCTCGTTAGATCGTCGAAACAGTTCCATTTCTGCATCGTTGAGCTGTAATTTCGGACCGTTACAGCTCAACTACGAATAATTAGCGGCCAATTTCCCCCGAATTACTTTTGATTTATTTATTTATTTTACGATAGCATCCTGCTATCGTAAAATTAAGGAGGCAGTGCACCCAAATATTTCTTATAAAAGAATTGCAGCTAATTTTGGACTTTTATATATCATCTGCGGATAATTCGCGGCGAATCCCCGCAGAATCGCTTTTTATTTATTAATTGATTTTACACTAGTGTCCTGCCAATTTAATATTACGCTAGCAGTGCACTCGGGTATTTTTTATATATAAAGTGCGTCTAATATCGGACTTTTACATATCTACTGCGGATAATTAGCGGCAAACTCCCCCCTAATTACTTTTTATTTATTTATTTCTTTTACGTTAGCATCCTGATATATTAATATTAAGCTGGCAATGCACCCGAATATTTTTTATAAGATAAGTGCGGCTACTTTTTGACCGTTACAGCTCAACTAAGGATAATTGCGGCTAATTCCCCTGAATTACTTTTGATTTATTCATTGAGTTTACGAGTGTCCTGCTATTTTAATATTCAGGTAGCAGTGACTTTTTATAAGAAAAGTGCAGCTAATTTCGGACTTTTATATATCAACTGCGGATAAGTAATTAACCATATATTGCTTCAGAATCACTTTTTATTTATTTCTTGATTTTACATTAGTGTCGTGCTATCCTGATAACTCGCTTCCAGGGCATGCGAGTTTTTTTATATGAAAAGTGCGGCTAATTTCGACCGATACGGATCAACTACGGATAATTAGCGGCTAATTCTCCCCGAATTACTTTTGATTTATTTATTTATTTTACGATAGCATCGTGCTATCTTCGTGCTATCTTCATATTGAGCAGGCAATGCATCCGAATATTTTTTATAAGAAAAGTGCGGCTAATTTCGGACCGTTACTGCTCAACTACGGATAATTAGCGGCTAATTCCCCCCGAATTCCTTTTGATTTATTTAATTTACGATAGCAGGATGCTATCGTAAAATTAAGGAGGCACTGCACCCAAATATTTCTTATATAAGAATTTCAGCTAATTTTGCACTTTTATATATTATCTGCGGATAATTCGCGGCGAATCCTCCCAGAATAGCTTTTTATTTATTAATTGAGTTTACACTAGTATCCTGCTAATTTAATATTATGCTAGCAGTGCACTCGAGTATTTGTTATAAATAATAGCGTCTAATTTCGTACTTTGTCATATCAACTGCGGATAATTAGCGTCCAATCCCCCTAATTACTTTTTATTTATTTATTGCTTTTAGACTACTGGCGTTCTATCTTGATATCTCGCTTGCAGGGCGGCAGAGGATTTTTAATAAAATAATTGCGGCTAATTTCTGACCTTCACACTTCAACTACGGATAATTAGCTGCAAAGTTCCCCCAAAGTACTTTTTATTTATTCATTGAGTTTACGATAGTGTCCTGCTATCTTAATATATTCTGCCAACAGTATACTCGGGTATTTTTCATAAATAAAGTGCGGCTAATACGGAATTTTACAGATCAACTGAGGATAATTAGCTGCAAATTCTCCCCGAATCACTTATTATTTATTTATTTTATGATCGCATCCTGCTATCTTAATATTAATCTAGCAGTGCTCCCGAATATTTTTTATAAGAAAAGTGTGGCTAATTTTGGTCCGTTACAGCTCAGCTACGGATAATTAACGACTAATTCCTCCCGAATTACTTTTTATTTATTCATTAAGTTTACGATAGTCTTCTGCTATTTTAATATTACGTTAGCAGTGCACTTGGGTATTTTTTATAAATAGACTACCGCTAATTTCGGACTTTTACATATCAACTGCAGATAACTAGCGAAAAATTTCCCCCGAATTACTTTTTATTTAGTTACTGATTTTACAATAGTGGCGTTCTATCTTGATATCTCGTTTTCAGGGCATCCGAGTATTTTTTATAAAAAAAGTACGGCTAATTTTGGACCTTCACAGATCAATTACGGATAATTAGCGGCAAATTCCCCCGGAATTACTTTTTATTTAATTATTTATTTTACGATAGCATCCTGCTATCTTAATATTATGCTGGCAGTGCACACGAATATTTTTTATAGCACTGCGTGACATAAATTCGCGCTTATGCCACGCTTTTCTGCTTAAATCATCTATATTGACTTTACACTGTATAATCCAAGGTCTGGGTCATAAAATAATGAAGATTTAAACTTGTTCGTTGAAGTTGGTGGATTTTGTTTAGGTGTATCTATAACTGAATCTTTAGTAATAATTATTTCTGATTTTCCACCATTTGGTTCCTTAAAACTTGTTGATGTTTCAGCAATAGAACTCGTAGAAGCATTATTACTAAAATTATGTATTCTCGCTTGGTGATGTTGTTGTCGAACTTGATACGGCAAAGACATAGGTAGTTTCTGAAAATTATAATTTCTATTAATTACATGGTTCGTAACTTGGCAACTATTGAATTTATATGGTTTAATGTATTGAGCATGTACTTGAACTTGTTGAAACTGAGATGATGTAGGTGGTGATCTAGAAGAAGAATTTGTAGCAATATTTTCATTTTCTTGACCTATATTTGAAATTTTATTTCTTTTAATTAAATTAATACCAGAACTTATTTCGACTCTCGAGCGAACTCTCAGTGACTGTTGTGGACTTACAACCCCCATGCCTCTTGAGAGCAGTTATGATAGCCCCTGGGTCAACTAAAAGCGTAGCTGATGTTCTTCTATAACTGTGTCCTGTGTATCTATCGGAATCAGCCAAATTTAAATATGATGCTATCTGTTCTGGTAGTGCACCAAATGTGTTTATTCCGATGGGTTGTTGGATATATTTTCGCTTACTATATTTACAAGAACTCTATCAGTTGAACAATCTGCTTGTCTGCTTTGCATATTGCAATTTTGAAAGACCTTGGTACTTTATTTTTAGTAACGTTGATTTTAACAAGTATCATATTTTCTGATTCCATAATATCACTCATCTTCATATTCACAAATTGTTGTCTTCATAATGCACCGGAAGAATGAGGGCGACCTAATAAATCATTAATATCGAATATAATATTAATATTTAATATATACACGGTGAGAAGTAATATAATAAGTTTTATTATAAAGTATAATAAAAATTACTATATAATATAGAAAAACTGTGACATCTGCACGTTATGCGCCTTTTTGTTATAATTATATGAATAATTACAACATTTTTAGTAATTTTTATTACATTTGTGGGTGAAAAGTATTACGACATAAAAGAAAAATTGCTACTCAATATAGTAAAAATTGTCACATTGTCTGCGCAGGTCAAGGCGCACGTGTCTAAGTGAGGTTATGTTTGTCCCGCAATTTCAGTTCGTCTTGCTTTTAAGTAAATAAAACATCGAAAAGTCGATTCAATTATGCTGTTTTTATATTATGCAAATGAATTATAAGCTATTATGAGTACTATCACAGTTATTTATTGCCATCAAATTATGGTTGAAGTTCTCTTGTAATCGGCGGTAGCAAATATATCAGTTCCAAAATTTTGTATTCAAGAAGCTCACGTGGGTAAGTGGTTAGCGCGTCCGACTAGCATTCGAATACAACTACCGTAAAAAAAAAAAAATGTTATTTCAAATTTTAAATTTATTTTCACATTAAATATTTATTTAGAGTGCAACAGTGTTCAGAAAATGAAAAAAAAATTAATGTTTTGAAATTTAAAGTCAGTCATAAAAATTACTATGTTGTGTAGCAAAAATTATTATAATTTCGATATGTCACACTTTTCCTATAGAATATGGTAATTTTTCTTACATTTAATAATAAAATTTATTATATTACATCTCTCCGGGTACCTTACTTATTTATATCTTTAATAACAACATTTATTTACTCTTTATTTGAATACTTAAATGCATTCCATTAGAAAGCATTTTTCATGTACTATTCATACCTACAATTTCATGTTTCAAGATTCTTTCGTTTTCGTGTGATTTAAATAGCAAAATTTGCCCTCTCAATTTCATCTCATTTCATTTTCTTCATCGTCTTGTTCGTCCTAGTTAAAATAATGTCCTATACCATAGCATACGTACGTATAGGCACTATTAGACAGTGGTTATACTTGTATCCGAGAGTGTATATATATATATATATATATAAATCTGTAAAGCTATGTGTATATATATATTATATAGGCGTAAGCGATTTTTAGGGTCCGCTCCTCCTCCGCTCCTCCTTCGCTCCTCTTCCGCTCCTCCTCCGCTCCTCTTCCGCTCCTCCTCCGCTTCTCCTCCGCTCCTCCTCCGCTCCTCTTCCGCTCCTCCTCTACTCCTGTCTCAGAAATGGCGCCTCAGAAAGTATGCCCATAGTAGGGATCCTTTAGCATATAGGGAATAGAGGCCTTACAGTCTTTCCGTAACTCTCTTATTGCTTTCTCTTTCTCGCTTGTAACAATTGTATAATAAATAATATGTCGATTTTTTTTTTGTTTTTTTTTTCCGAGGTACTAGGTGAATCTTCTTGGGCGTCCTCCGCAAACAGGGCTTTCCAGTGACTCAAATAAAATTAGATTGCCTTGAAAATTACCCCGATTGATCAGACCTTTTCAGCAGATTCGGGAGTTAAAACCGCATAGATTATTACATTTCTTCATCCTTATTTTATCTGGTTTTATGAGATTTTTTTAACCGGTCTGACAAAAATAGCATTGTATTTTTTCGATTCGCCTTCTGTATTTTATTCGCCATATTGCGTTAGACTAACGCAATTCAATAAGGGCTAACTATTGTAAGAGTCGAGGTAACAGCTGTGGGGATTCTTCTGAGACTTTTTCGTGAGCAGATATAAAATACTTAAATCGGGCTTAGGGCAGGCAGTGATATGAAATGTTATACGATACTTGTGGCCTCAGAGTCCTTTGTAAAATACTTAAATCTTTTTATAGTACTGCATGACCTAGCCCGCATTTAGGTCACGCCTATCTTAGGGCACGGATTAGGATAGTTGTGGCCTAAGAGCACTCTATACGGCGTAATCAGCACATACTATTTCGACGCTTAGGCCTCTTGCACGAATAAAGGAATAGAAGGAACATCGAGGAACACCGAGGCACAGCTAGCTCGCTGTATGTTGTTCCTCGGTGTTCGAAGCACAGGGACACACATCGCTGAACAGTGACACACATTGAGCAACATAAACACACAGCGAGTTGGTTTCTTTGTCATGGTCAAGGACGTAGGGCATGTATTTTGAATGATATTATTCGCAAATTAACTGAGAAAAATCTAAAACAATCATTTCAGTAACCAAGCGGTAGATGAACGTAATTCGGCCGTGGGGATAAAGAACGATGTATCTCGCCGAGAGGCCGAAGAAAGGCGCATCCTGGCGTGAGCATAAAGAACGAAGTATCTCGCCGCGAGGACGTAGATCGACGTATCTTGCGGCGAGAACCAAGATGCTTTTATCTCGCCGCATCATATTTTGATGAAGAGAGACAGAGACATAGAAACAGAGACGTTCGGACAGACACGTAGAGGCAGAGACCTAGAGACGTAGGGACAGAAATGTAGAGTTGGAAACGTACAGACAGAAAGTAGAGACAGAAAGTAGAGACATAAATTGGAGACTGAGATGTGGGTCTGGAGATAAAAACGTAGAGGTCGAGGCGTAGGACCTAGATGTACTGACAGAAATAGAGACAGACGTAGATACAGAGGGAGACAAACAGAGAAGTAGGGATCTCGATGTAGTTACAGAGAAATAGAGACAAGGACGTAGAGACAGAGAAATAGAAACAGAGATGTAGAGACAGAGACGTAGAGACAGAGAAATAGATACAGAGATGTCAAAACAGAGAAATGGAGACAGAGAACTAGAAACAGAGATGTAGAGACCGAGACGTAGAGAAAGAGAATTAGAGATCGAAACGTAGAGACAAAGGTGTAGAGACAGAGAGATAGAGGCAGAGATATAGAGACATAAGTGTAGAGACTGAGACCTAAAGACAGAGGCGTAGAAACTGAGAGGTAGGGACAGATACG
>JAPYZP010018804.1:0-10270 GCA_030522985.1 Torymus sinensis
GCTCAATTTTTCAGAAGGCAATTTGAACACCTAACCGATCACACGAAGTAGCCGCAGAAAGAAACGCGGTCACCCCTCTCCAAGTACTGGCCGCGCCTATTGCTGCTTAATCTAGGTGATCGGCCGAGTAGGTGGAGACTGCGCGACCTGCCAAACTGTCGGTAGACTTTTTTCATGTATTTACATCCAAAAACATACCTCAAATATTTCGCCGAATCCGGGATCCGGGTCCTTAACACTCTCCTGGTGAGTAAGATAGCGTATATAGTTTACTGAAACGCATGAAAAAATTGTAAAATGGCAGCAGTTTGAAAATAACCTTGAAAAATATAATTTTACAGTCAGAATTCTATACAAAATTTACAACATTGCAAACCGGAAACAATTTTAGTGCAATCAAAAAATAAAAAAACATATGCCTTAAATCATTTTAAAAGACGAATAAGATACTAAAATTCCAAAATTATCGATGATGAGCAGTTTCTAGGAGTGAGGTTATGTGACATTTTCAATCCTGAAATCAGGGATGAAGCACAAATAACTTTCCGCTGGATATGCGAAAAATTGTATAATGCCCTCGGGAGCAGTGAGGGCTATGAACGTACGTCCGTGAGTTGCTGCCGTCGCTTCGCTGGGGCCGCAAATTCCTCGCGGGCGTATACCCATTTTTAATGGATTCTTACCGAACGTGCCGGCTTAGTTTCAAAATTCTGCAATTTCATTGGACAATTCGAGTATAACTATTAAACTTAAATTGAAATCGGTCAACGGGATTCCAGGATTTTGAAACTGAGGAGGCACGTTCGGCAAGGATCCCTCAAGGATGGGTCTACAATACTTTACTCCCTAGGTGCATAATCAAATATTATTTCTATCTGAACTGTGGCTACTTTTTTACCTAGAAAGTGGGACCAATGAAAAGGTGCGGAGTATTTGTAAACGCCGGCGGCGGAGATATGTCGCCTAATTCATATATTGAATTCATTTTTTCCCCGAAAAATTTACTTTTTTTAGCAAAGTGCGGAAAAAAGTAAAAGAAGAAAACAACTATAACTTTAGTCCCGCTTTTCAGGAAAAAAGTGTCCATTTTGGTTGAGATGGGAATAAAGTAAGTATTATTTTTTTATGGATATTAGACACTGTGGGTTTTCTAATCGTTTATATAAAAGCCATCCAGATTCCATCGTAACATTGTGTTTTTGTGGCCATTACGAATATACGCGATATATAGATACATAATTATAATACCATTTTATAAAATGACATTAACTTTGTGTTTGCATTATGCGAGATAGTTACACATATCCTCTCTTGAAAAAACTGATGGATGAAATCTTTCATCGCAATAAGACTGTTTTGATTGGTTATTGTAGACTCCTTTGATTGGTCTATATAGAATAAGCGCCATAATCTAATATGTTTGAATTTTCGAAAAATTTCATTATTTTATTTATAAAATTGATGTTATTATCGTTCGATTTAAACTGATCGAAACAAACTTTTAAATTGAAACTATAACTCAATCATGTTCATAACCTGAAATTAACAAAAATTAATAAATAAACAAAATTAAACAGTGTATTCATGCTGACCTGTGAGTGAATGAACGGAATGGCTGGAAGTAATACTGTACCAAGTACAGTAAACAAACCAGCATTTAGTTAAGTAATTTTAAATAAAAAAAAAAAAGTAATACGTACGAAGCGCGTTGAATGTAGCTATAGCTTTATAAAATTTGTCAAATTGATTACGAAACAGCGCCATCTAGCATGCATTCTTAAAACTGTTCGGTAAAACCCTTGAATAACGTATCTTCCACGACACGAATCACATTATAATGGTAATTAATCCTAAGCTGCAACTACAGTAGTTAATAAAGACATTCAGTTGATGTTTTAACACATAGATTAAATTGAACTAACACATGAAATAATATCAGCTGATGATCATACAATCATCAGTCGATCAGAACTCCGACTGTTGTTACCTTCAGTCGGTAACTAGTTTCACCGCCAAACTCGAACGGTAATTTCGCAAGTCTACACTATCGTACCGCGGCAATTTTGCGACTCTTATCAATTGTGCCGCAGCATTCTGAGATGTCTTTCGCGCATACTACGGCGCCTAAATGTGTGCACCGAAGACGAGCCTCAGGGCGCGTGCGCCTCGCGAGCATATAGTACGCGCATGCACGAAGAGACGCGCGTGGATCTCCGTGTACCCGGCGAAGTTGACACGTCCGCCGCGCAGCATCGGGCTGATCCTCGTCATCATCATCCTCGTCGCACAGCGTCTGCGGATCACACGTCTGCGTCTGGACTTGCGTGTGTGAATATGCCGGCGAGCGCGAACCTCGCCGGCTGACAGCGAAGTTGACGCGTCGCTGCATCGGAGTCCGCACGGGGCGAGTCGAGCAGTGTTCTAGAGAGTGTACACACACATACACACGGGGGGGGGCAGAATGGGAGACGACGCTGCCGCACTGCAGCCAGCAGGTCTGTCACGTATTCCACACACATATAATATATATAACGCAAGCGCATGGACTAGCGCGCGTGCTACTGTTTCTGGCTCATCTGCGCCGAGAGGATTTGTTGTGGCTGGTGCTTTTTTACTGCTCTTTGTTTGCTTGCTTCTTTTTGTACATCGGCGATCACGCATGACGGCTTAATCGCTCACTCGTGCAGCAGCGTGCGGCTGGCTTTGCTCGTACGTTTGCCGTGGCTACTGCATTTCTTATGCTGTGTTTGCTTCGAGGCTGGCTCTATGTGTATTATACGTGTGGGTTTTTGACTTGATCTGCCGGTAATGTTTTCATTCTCGAAAGCTAATAATAGTAATTTTATTTTTACCGCATGAATAAATTTTAATTAGTATTGCGTATGCGTCTTACTTAATATTATATTTTATTCTTAATCTATACCCGTGTAAAAAAAAATTGTAATATATTGCCCATAGTATGGGCCATAGTCAACATATATATGGCTAATATGTCATAAGGCTCATATAGAGCCACGGCGCCAGCGCCAAATATCGGCCATACTTTCTCCCGTATTACGGCCTTATCTGTCCCATACTCTAAGAAAACAATCAATACATGGGATAAATATGGGCGTAATACGGGAAAAAGTATGTTCGATATTTGACTCCAGCGCCGTGGCGATATAAGAGCCACATATTGGCCATATATGTTCACCATGGCCCATACATTGTCAATACTTCGCCCATACTATAGGCAATTTATTGGCTACAATAGTATATTACACACCTAGGGAAGAACAAACTTTCGTCATACCCCGGCCAAAAATACTACATTCGCGTTTTTGAGCTGGGAGCGAAAGTAGTACTTTCGACCAGAGTATGGCGAAAACATTTTTACGCGGGTTAGTTAATACTTGATAAATAAGGAAACAATTTATTTTACAGCACTTGAATATTTTATGCTCGTTTATCAGTAACGATATTGTAAAATATTTGTATCTTTTATTCATGTTATAACTAATTGTTAGGATAAAGAATGATTTGTAATAGGTATATCAGAAATCGTATGTAAAAATTTAAAAATAATATGATGATGAGTCAACATGTTATTTGCTGCCAATAATTTAAAGATAAATATGTGAAAATACGTGAGAGACCAGGAAGTTAAAAATAACTATGCGTTATGCAGACTTCGGTATCTATCATTACGAGAAGTTTTATGTAATACTGAAGATAGAACATAATAGCATTCTACGTTGGAAGATTTGAGAAATCACATTTTGCCAAACCTTTTTATGAATAAAATGCTACGTATGATGTAAACATTTGGTAGAAAAGTAATATGCGGATTCTCTTAATAATATTAGTTGGAAATTTTTTCGATAATTTATGATTTAATGAATATTATCTACAGTAAAATAATTTTAGTTAATTATTAGAACATTTAATAAGTCAAATATTAAATAACTTAGGAAAGAATAATTGTAATTATTTAATTTAAAAAACTAAACGAAACTATTTCTAGCATTGGAACGAACTCAATACGCGACCCCAATAATCAGAACGACATAAATCTGGGGAAAACGCTACCTCCAACAATGGGGAACTTATCAATTATCTTGCAATAAAGAAATCATTACAAGCTCTTGACGCGTTAGCGCGCACACTCCGTAAGAGCCACTATACCCGCGCGCGCTCCTCGTAACGGTCACTCCATTGTTTGTTTCATCAATCAATCCGTGACCCAGACTCTCTCTCTTTCTCTCTCGACTCTCGAGTCAAGTTCCGCATAGGCGGATGCTCGCGCCGCTACCGGTACAATCGACCTTCCGCGCGCGCTCGCGATCGGACAGCTCACCGGTCATATACGAACTAGATCGTCCGGTTTTCCCGTCACGTTCTAACGAACTTGGCGGCCGCCATCACTCGGTGAAAAAGAGTCGCGCAAGCGTTATACGACCGGACAAGTGCGTGTGCTTTGGTAATTGACGTTTCGAGTGGCCACCGGAGTGTGATTTATGGCGCGTGGGCGAGAGAAAAGATGGGATTTTTCTGCGGGGGTCGAAAAGCGTCGGGGAACTGCTGTCTGTGTAACGGAATAGCTATGACTGTCTGTCCTGGCTCGAGAGCAAATGGAGTTATCAGCAGTGGCTCCAAGAGCGGTCATTAAGTCGGTGATTGCAAAGCCAGGCACTTCTTGAAGATCTGTAATTATTTAACGATGAACTGATGAACTGCTACTGGTCTTTAGTAGCTGTTAAACTCGATCATCGGGAAAACTGATTTAGCTAATAATTTATATTAAGTTTATTAAGCTAATAATTTATCTTTTAAGTGTAGCTCACCTACGTTATAATTTATTACTATGCCTTAACGGGTTAGATACACTTTTAAGGCCAAAGAAGATGTTTTTCTTGCGATTTTGTTCAACATCCAATAAATACCTATTTGAAGATATTAAATTAATTTTTATGTAGAAAGCGATAAATCGTTGAGTTATAGCCCATCTGCCAGAGGTCCAAAGAAAAGTTAATGTTGCGGGGACACAAGCTCACTACTGGAAAATCGGAAATAAAATAAAAAACCGCTGATAATTGAATTAGCAGAAAGCTTTCTCAAAGAGTATCTTAAAGAAGTAGAAAATGTATAAATATGAAATGATTTTAAAAAATCTATGGATTTCTATTAAAAACAAATTCTCATTATTGATAATTTTTATAAATTACTTGAGCTATTATATTTTTCTTACTTTGAAAATATGCTGACAGATAGATTTTCCATAAAAATTTTCCACTAGACCTATTACTTTAAAACTTACTGTTTGCTTTAATACTATAATTTGATATATTTAATCGATTTCCAGACGAGAATACTTTTCCGCAATAAACTTCAACATTTTAAACTGATGTTTTATAATTATATGCTGCTTCAAAACTCGGTTCATTGACACCTGTTGACTTTTTCGTATATATAACCTTACTGTTTAAAATCTAAGCCATTTTTAGCAGAAAATCCTCCTCCTACCAGTAGATTCTCTTTGATGTAGGATGATTTTTTCCTACGAAGATTATGATCAATTTTAATTAAGTTTCTACTTATTGAAATCCAAATTTTTAAATCAAAAAGCAAAACTAAACACAAACTCAAATACAATAAGTTGTATACTTCATAAGTATCTGTATACATTTTATATATCTTTAATAGAGTGAGTACACCAGTATTGGAACTCACTGCGGTGAATGAACATTTTGTTAACATATTCGAAATTATAAACTTTGTACCTTTTGGCTATGGATACGAAATGAATTGTCTTAGAAGAAAAAAATCATTAAAATTACGATATCGTAATGAGAATTAGATATGCGTCATTCGCTATAAGAGTGACGCAGATGCACTGTAGGCATATATGCGGAAGTTTCTTTTAAAATCGAAAATTTTTGTGCTAAAATCTTAGGTTTAAATGAAGTTTTATACTCTCTAAAGTAACATAAGTGAAATTTCACTTATTTTAAGTGAACATTCACTTATTTGTCAAGTACATAGTCGTTCACTTAGAAAAAGTGAATGTTCACTTTTCCAAAAAGTGAAAACACAATAACTTATATAAAAAGTGCATTTCTACTTTATATTTAAATGAAAATCCATGACATTTTTAAATAAGTCAAAAAAAAATTACGTAAAAATTAAGTAAAAATTCACTTATTTGAAAGTAAAAAATGTCACTTATTCAATATGTCAATATTCACATATTCGCAGTGAACGTATTTGTACTAGACGAATAAGTGAATATTGACATGTAATAAGTGAAATTTTCACTTGATGGAAATGAACTACTTTTTCAACTTTGAAATAAGTGAATGATATAGGTTTTCACATGTTAAATTGTTCACTTATTTAAAAAGTGAAAAAGTTATTCACTTCTAGGATAAGTGAAAATTTGACTTATTTAAATTTAGAGAGTAATTAATTACATTTATATAAACAATCGCACTGTCGCATTTTCTCGCCTCCTAAATAGAACCTCTCATTATGGAAGTGTATGGAAACCCAATAAAAGGAAAAAGGAATAAAGCTTCTTAGAAAATACATTCATCGCGCCTGCGTATATTTCCGCGCATTCGATCCGTGCGCGCGCGAACCTTGGAACCTCTTACTACCTCTGAATAAAACCGCGGCGATACTACTTCTCGCGGGCTCCGTTTAATTGCCGCCTGAGGACGCGCTCGAATACAGCCGATAATGCTGGAAATTAGGCAACACCAGAGGCGTCGTCGTTGAATTTCATAATTTCTCGTTTGGGAGGATTTCCGGCTGCAAATCGCCATCGTGAAATTCGCGGCAAACGAGCGGCATTGTTGACTTTTGCTTGTTATCGGGAGAGCTGCTGGAATTAATTTTGATGATAAATATTGCCGTTATCATAACTTTTCTTTTATGTTGCGTATTAAAGATAGCGGCGTAGATTGTAGTACAAAAAGAGTTGCTTTGATATTTTATTTTTCGTTAAAATTATTCTGAAATTATGTATACACCAACGTGCATATAATAAATATAATTTTTTGCATATTTTTATTTATTTACAGCGTCTAAATATTTTTACCAAGAAGATTAATCAATAATTGCGGAACATTGAACGTTATTATAGTTATTACATAATGCGAATTCTTATAAATAAAATCATAAGTCAAAAGTGCAAATTATTGTTTATATAATAAGAAATATTTAATTAAGCCATAAAGCTTAGTTATTTGAATTTTATCGAATAAAAATATATTATCAAATAATTATTTTCCTTTAATATTTATTAACGCGTGTTAAAGAAAATGTGCGCGTGGAATACTGAAAAATGTATATACCATGATGTACGTTAAAAAGTAGGAAGAATAAAAAAGAATTGACTACCACAAGAAGAAATCTGTTACATCTGTTTACATTAAAAGTAGTCAAGCTTCAATCTGCCTAATCAAGTCGAATGTTTGAAAAAGTTGACATCAAGAATACAACAGCCCGATAAATCCTCTCTCAACAGCCTAATTAGCCGAAAACTAGTCAGAACTGGGAGGAGCCTAAACCTCGTCGTCGCAGAAAATTAGCCGTCGTCGTCAGCGCCCGCGGGAGAGTTGGTACTCTTTGCATCGGCGACATAATGCGCGCGCCTCCGGCAAGTTTGTTAATTAACGAATTAAGCAACTTTGCCCCGATTATGAGTGGAAGTGGGGGAGAGAAAGAGAGGCGGACGGAGGCCGTCGCCGCGAAGATATAACGAGATAGTGAGTGACGTGGAGCGTCGTGTCTTAATTGGAAGGACTTTCTTAGGCCCTCGACAGTGTTTTATACGGCTCTTAGCGTGGTAATTGCGAGCGAGCGAGAGAGACGTCGAGCTGAAGTTTCAATTAGCGCCGCATCAAAAGACGCGCGAGGAAAAATCGCGCGCTTTCCCGGCAAAAATCCAGCGGCTTATTCGGAGATGGGAAAGTGCCCACGAGCGCACCGGCTGTTTTACGTCTCTGCACGCGTAATTATTTCCTACTGGACGCGCCGATTTTTTCCAGGAAGCAACTCGGCGCGAGCTTCTGCCGCCGCTTTATTTTTCGTTTCTAATTCATTGCCTCTCGGCTGCTGCTTTTTTGCCAGATGTGTGGCCATTGTTCCCTGTGGATCTTTAGAAAATGATGGAAGCAGTAGAGAAGATGTTGCCTTTTACATAGATATAAGCGGATAAATCGTATATTTTTAAACAAAATTAGTCTCAGTCATGAAGTTTTTTCTTCAAAATTACGTTACATAAATTCACTGTAATCTCGAATATACTTAAAAAGTTCATACTGTCACTCTAAATGAAATTAGATTCTAGAATAGATTCGCTCAAGGTAAAACGGAAATCTTTAGATACATCTTTGATTTTTATTTATTTCTACTGTTCTCTGTATTGAATATTATTAGATCAATGCAGATGATATATAGCCTTAGAAGTATATTAGAAGTAGATTGAACTAGATTAAAATCTGATCGATATAATGCGTGTCAGATATTAAATATTTCAATTGAAATCTTGCATGTAAGTATAATTATTTGAAATGATTTGAAAAAACTACATGTGCATGCATGATGAATGTTGGCGATAGAAGGTCAGAGAAAAGCCGAAAACCAAATAGTTCATCAGGAACAGCTTTGGTCGCAGGCATTCGGCCTCCGCCCTGCTCCTGCAAGCATACAAAACACAAAAAAGCCATCCAGCCCACATCGATAGCACTTCTCGCGCCTCCGAGGTGTCAAAGCTCTCGGCCTCCCCTCCCCTCGAAATCCATAACCAGCAGTCACTGACCCCTTCATCTGCGCTCTTGTTTCAGAGCCGACGCTGCAGCCGAAAGCTCGGCAGCGACAGCAGCGGTCTCGCCGCTGCCAGTGAAAAAAGCTCCGGCGCTCTCTCGCTCTCTCTTCCTCGTGCGCGCTCCACAGTCGATCAGCTGATCGCGAGAGCGCACCTGCGCGCGATGCGGGGTCAAGCGATATTGCGCGGGCGCGCCGCCGCCGAGTCGCAGCATCAGCCGAGTGGGGGAGTCGCGGACGCCTAGTGTGGCGCGAGCCGCGAGCCAGTGCGGAAGCCAGCGGAGCGTCGTCGTCGTCGTCGTTGTCGTCCTCCTCCTCGTTCTCTCCCTCTCTCTTTCTCTCCCTCTTTCGCCGGGAGAGCGTGAATACACGCGCGTGTGCAGTGCGCCTGCGGTGTGCCATAATGTCGCGCGAGCGCAGTAATAATAATTGCCCTCAGCTGTGCGGCCGGTGGTAGTGCGAGCCGCTAGTTCCGCCCGATACTCTTGCCCGAGAGCTGGCCAAGTAGGCGAGGGAGTCGCAAGCGAGGCAGAGGAAGAGCGGCCAGAGGCGGAGAAGCAGAAGAAGCAGCGGCGGAAGGAGAGCAGGGATGACGGCGAGGGAGCTGAGCCTGACGGGCGGCTCGCCCTGGGGCTTCCGCATGCACGGCGGCTGCGACCAGCACCAGCCACTGCGCATCTCGAGGGTGAGTAGCCGCGAGCCGCAACTCCTTTTTAAAGAGCCGCCGCGAGAGCTTAAAGGGGAGGAGTCGCACTGACGGACACTCCGTCGCTATCGGTGCGACCGTGTAAATGTTTGTTTTATTGCGCCGGCTACTGTGTCGACGCTATCGCGGAGCCCAAGTGCAGACGTTACTCTTGGGGAATTTCTTTTCTTTTAAGCTCGCCTTCCTCGGAAAGTCCTTCGCGGAGATTTTCAGTGTTATTACGGGCTGAAGGTGTTAATTGCGGACGGAAGTGGCTTTTTTACTTACGGGTTGCGCAACAAAAGAATGACATACGGTCAATAATAGTCGCATAACCTCAAATCACACATCTGCTTCTAGAACTCAGAGAGAATTGATTAAGAGTCAAGATGCTATAGACCGCGGTGTGCACGTGCAGTTGATTACCTGTATGCTAAGTGCCGATCATGTTTTATGCATGAAAACTGGGGATTTATCGAGCACCTGCATTCAACTAATAATAATGCTTTCAACGGTATCACTTTGTTTTGCCAACTTACATAACTTTGCGTAAAACCAGTTCAACATTAGGCGATTAGCGGAGTCTAGAGTGAAGAACCTTGACTCGAGAACGGGCATAAACAGCAAAGAACGCTGCAAGACTATTTTGCGAAAATAAATCGCCCGTCGTAATAATTGCGTGCATGCAGTATCGCGCCAGTTAATTGCGAATCTTTACTATCGTGAGAAACAATTCGGCTATACAAGCGCTGAATTCTCTCGTGTAACGAACAG
>JAPYZP010018855.1:0-13000 GCA_030522985.1 Torymus sinensis
CTTTGCCCAGGCGCTGAAGAAAGAAATTAACAGCTCTAATAAAAAAATGTTCTCATACGCTTAAATTGACAATGCGGAAAGGAAGTATATTATACTTGTTAAAACAGTAATTGAATTATTATAACAATTGATTTTTTCCAATGCGGTTTTTCTGAAAAAATTTGCCGCCCATCGGTGCAGTCAGCAATTGAATTATTTAAATATTTTTCGCTAATATAATTTTTTATGATATACACTAAAAGCGTGAATTCGCAAGAAAGCATTAAATTTTCAGGATGATAAGTTTTCCGCAGCCTTGGCTCTCAAAATAGCTCCTTTTTTTAACGGTCCGCCAAAATAGCGTTTTTCTTTTTATTCGACGAATATATTGCTATATTGTGGACGTGCTCAGTTTTCAGTGACATAAATATACGATGGAACTTGCACAATTTGTAAAATGTTCAGCGTACACATTCATGTCAATTTGCTAACAGGATTATGGAGTTTACTGAATTTGTTCTATCAACCTTCGCCGAGTTCTATTAATTCAGAATAAACTAAACCAGACGTGCTTTCTCCGAGCTATTATAAAATATATTCACCTCCGAATTCTCTAACATTATTATTTTGATGACAATTTAGTCATAGCACTATATATGCATCAATCTCAATCAAAAAATCAGGTAAAATCGAAACGGAATATTCAAGCGAGTTACTAAACCTCCAACCATTATGATACACTTCTCCGTGACTACTGAATCATGACTTGGAACGCGTGCCGACTAATTCCATTTTTCCCGAGTCAATCCGAAATGTCCCAACGCTTGAGAAACTCGAATTCGCACCAACCTCCTCCACTAATTATCCGCCGTTGCGTAAGCCCACCAGCTCTCTCGTGACAAAAATACTCTCGCGCATCCTTTTAATGAAACGCATAATATGTGTTA
Organism: Torymus sinensis; assembly: GCA_030522985.1. Lineage (NCBI taxonomy): Eukaryota > Metazoa > Arthropoda > Insecta > Hymenoptera > Torymidae > Torymus > Torymus sinensis. Next base: position 927 of record JAPYZP010018855.1, read on the forward strand.
CCTGTTGCGGAGCGCACACAGTCATCGCAGCCGCACTTGATATCGTGGGGCATAGGCAGCGTCGCGCCCCTGTCGAGGAGTAGCTTCAGGATCTCATAGTTGTTGCGCTGCGCGGCGAGGATCAGGGGTGTCATGTCGGGCGGATAACGCGCCAGCGACGAGTTCACCTTTTGCCAGCTGTGGACCACCTCCTTGTCGCCTGTGGATTGATTTTATTTATTTTTTTTTTCTTTTTTCTAATTTTAGCGTTCGATTATGTTTGTTGTTTGCATTATTGAAAGCGTATAATTTAACGCTTTTCCGAACCGATATTTACTTCAAATTCACTGGAATGTTGATTTTTGATGAATGAAATCAACAAAATTATTAATCGTTAATATAAATTTCGTATTCCACGTATCATTTGCATTATTATACGGATTTTCGGGAGAATCATTGAAATGAAAAATAACGAGGAAAATTGCGAATCAAATATCGTGGTATTTTGTATGCAAATTTCGGGAAGTATTGAGGTTTTGAAAATTTTTTTTCGAGCACACCTTCGGCGTATGGTTTTTCTTATTTATTATAGTATTATATTAAATAAAGATCCACAGTTGAACAGTTTCCATCAAGTGGACTAATTTTTTGAGAACAACTTATACTTATTAAGAAAATGATAAAAGCCCTCTTTTTCAAACCTCAGCCATTTAGCCCAGAACCGATAGACTCAAAGTTTCAAAAAAAGAAATTGAAACTCGAAAGAAAGAGCTTTCATTTCCTTTTCTGAAAATTAAAAAATATCGATTCCTTCAAAAGTGATAAGAGTTATAAGGATTTGAAGTTTAACGTCGAAAATAAACACGCGCAAATCGCCGAAAATCAGCTGCCTCGACTTTTCGACGTTCAACTTCAAACCCTTATAACTTTTGAAGCAATCGACATGTTTTATTCTCAAAAAAGAGAAAGAAAGCTCTTTCTTTCGAGTTTCAATTTATTTTTTTTTTTAAACTTTGAGTCTATCGGTTCGGGGCTAAATGGCTGAAATTTGAAAAGGTGGACTTTTTTTGTCATTTTCTTATAAAGAATAAGTTGTTCTAAAAAAAAAGTAGTCCACTTGATGGACGCTGTTCAACTGTGGATCTTTATTTTATATACTATAATAAACAAGAAAAACCATACGCCGAAGCTGTGCTCGAAAAAAATTTTTCAAGTCGTGATTTTGGGTTTTGTTGCCACTTTGATAGGAATTGCATATTATATGTATCCACACATAAGACCCATCTTTCGACAATAGCTCATACGTTGTTCAATATATTATTACGTTTTTGCACGTGGATAAAAGAAAATACTATAACAATGAACCCATTCCTTCACAAACTCGCAACATTAAACTCCGCGCCAAAACATTAGGCAACGAGGAAAATTTTCCAATCCGCGATCCCAACAACGTTTACCCAATGCATTTTCGTCACCGTCATCGCCGTCATCATCATGATGTCGCGCGACGGCGGCGGTGCGCCTTCAGTCAATTAAAATCCCTTCCCCCCTGCCGCGTGAATGACAAAGGCAAACAGCAAGAGCAGCAGCAGCAGCAGCGCAGTTATACTCACAGTTTCCACCTGCCGCCTCGATCTCGCCGTTTCGCAACAGTTCCTCGTGCTCGAGCAGCAGCTCCACGGCCTCGACGAATTCCTGATTGATCGCGTGGAGGAGCGCGTCACGCGTCTCCACCCCCATCACGACCAGGAGCTCGAGCATCTCCAGGTTCTCCGACTCGATGGCCAGGGTGAGAGCGCCACGGCCCAGGCTGTCGACGCAGTTCGCGTCGATCGTCTTGTCCTGCTTGATATGCCACAATAATATGTCGTTTTGTACTATTCGTCTTTTTTCTTTTTCGTTTGGCGGTGTGAGGGTTCGACAGATTAATGTATAATTGTGAGAAAGGTGGGGGAAGAAGTTAAGCGCACGGTGGGCAGGCAGTAGAGCGGACCGTGATGAATGAGTGGTTTCGCCGGTCGCGCAGCGGTAATTAGAATCGATTAATGATGCCTGCAATCAAGCGTTGCGTGGAGTTTCTTATAGGTATGCTGCGCATGTGTAACTTTCGACAATTCTATATAAACAGTGAGCTGATCCTATTATTCCGAATGATTCATAATTTAGCCATGCGCAGGTTGAGATATTTGCGATGGTTCTATATTGGCTTTGTAATGTAATTAATTATATTTTAATAATGAATGTAATATTAAACGCTTAATTATAGTGTGCGATACGGCTGGTTTGGTCAAATATTCTATATATATCGGAAGTTCATTACAATGCAATGATGCATTCTCATCATCTAGAATATCCATATTCATTAATCCATGTATAATATGAAAATTTTGATTGTTGATTAAGGATGATCGCTTGGTCGAAACCGCAGTTTTAGAATTTTTAATTTTTAAATATAATGTTTTATTAATTTGATAATCCAAGAGTTAGTATATGTAACAGATATATACTAGAAGGAACGTAAAACAATTTTTTTCAGACAAATTCTGGCAATAAGTTAATATGATATTGTTACAATTAAAGACAAAAACTTTAATAAGTTCCTTAAATTTTTTGGTTTTTTATCCGATCTTAACGAAATACAGCTTATTTTTCCAGGATCCATGGGAAAATTTATGATACGAGTTACCAGTATGGAGAAATATAAATTTACTATTTACTGATAAGAATTTTTCAATCGGTCTTTTCATTACAGTCTCATAAATTAAATTAATTAATATTAATGGCAGTTAGATTGCCCTTGTTTATAATCACCAATAATGTTCAATATCAATTTGTTCATTAAAACTTGACTAGCTTTTCTTACACAAATTGATATTAGTCCGTACTGACAACTCGTATCATAAATTTTCCCTAAATAAGCTTTATTTCGTTAAGTTCGGATTAAAAACCAAAAAATTTAGGGAACTTATTAAAGTTTTTGTCTGTAAGGTGGCTTCACCGCGTTAATTGGGAAGATTAATAACATTTTTTTACAATCGTTTGTTCACATGGTATAATGTAAAAAACGATATCACATAATAATATCAATATTGCAAAAGTAGATATCGCCAATTAAAAACAAATTCAACTATCAATGATAATCTTTTTTATTTTTGATCAGATTCAAAATCGGAAGGGCTAATTTTGTTCCTTGTGCAATTTCGTAGGGATTCAACGATATCAAAATTGAAAAAATTTAAAAACCTGAAAAGATACATTTACTTGTTTATATATAGATTCGTGTATGCTTTCTAGACAGTTTAGTTAAACAAATAGTTGTATCTTTATCGGTTTGAAAAATTTTTCAATTTTGATATCGTTGCACAAGGAACCAAATTAACCCTTCCAATTTTGAATCGGATCAAAAATGAAAAAGATTATCATTGATAGTTGAACTTTTTTTTAATTGGGGATATCTACTTTTGCAATATTGAAATTATCGTTTTTTCCATTATACCATGTGAAAAAACGATTGTAAAAAAATGTTATTAATCTTCCCAATTAACGAGGTGAAGCCACCTTAATTGACACAATATCATAGTAACTATTGTCAGAATTTGTCTTAAAAAAATTGTTTTATGTTCCTTCTAGTATATATTTGTTACATATACTAACTCTTGGATTATCAAACTAATAAAACATTAGATTTAACGATTAAAAATTCTAAAACTGCGGTTTCGACCAAAAGATCTACCTTAAAGGAATACTTTTTCAATTTCTATATATTAACCCTTTAGCGCCTGCTAGGACGCATTCGTCCATGCACTTTAAACTGAATAATTGATGGCAATCAAATAAAACGATTTTGAAACTTATCTAATCGCATTAGTTGACCTGTAAAGGAGTGGCTAATGCAACTAAAAGAAAATAATAATATAATTATCGTTTTTATTCCCGCAGATTTTTTCTTTAATTTAATGACTGGACGTCAATGTTTAACTCATTTTTTAAATGAAATACCACGAAAAAACAACATTTTTCGTTCGAGGACATACCCTGGGCATCACTAATAAAAGGGTTAATATATATATATATCATAACCGAACGACCAAAAAGCATAATATTTATCGAATCATCACGCATACGTAAAATTACGTCCATTCATCCATCACGGTGACTTTAATATATCTCAGTTCAATCGAACCGTTAAGCCTTGTACAAATATCGTACAACAACCAGCTTTGGCGCATTATATTTTCCCACTCAAAATCCCTCATTCGCCACGCGACTCAGTAACAAACAATAATAAATTCACCTGAACGCGCAATTCCCGAAAAATCTCCCGCGCATGTAATCTTTAACGAGAACCGTGTTTAGCCGCGTTGTCGGCCGCGCCATACCTATACGTCAGCGGTTTGTCGCAGCCTACAAGGAAGCCCTATTATCCCGCACAGCCGCACCGACACACTTCTATGTACATATACACTGAAAAAAGTGTATACTGGAAACAAGTAGAAAAATCTACTTTAAAAGTATCTACTTGACGCAAGAAAACAACAACTCAAATTATTGACTTCTCTCTTGAAATAGAAAATTTGCTTTCTTCTATTCAATTTCCTTTTTTCCCGAGAAGAAATCCTTTTGTTATAATAAACAATCCATTTGCGAGAATAAGATTGTTTCTGTTTACGTTAAGATGAAATCTATTAACTGCAATTAGATAATCTTTTTACTGCGAGTGAATTATCAATTCTTCTGCATAATATTTTTATTAATCGTACTGTATAGTATACTATACGGTCAGAAAACTTCCATATATATATGAGGAAATCCACAATGTGTCCACACTTATGGAGGCTTCAAAAAATTTAAAAAAAAAATTTGAAGGCACCCTCTGAAAAAAAATTTTTTATCGTTCTTTAGGCTATAGAATATACGAAAAAACTTGTGAAAATTAGATAACGATCTTGTGACATGGTTTTAAAAAATAGTGAAAAATGGACAAAAAATAGTGACTAATGATCAACCAATAGCAAGCTATTCAATTGACCAACAAATATTCTAGAAAAACGTCATTAAAATAGAAGGAAAAAGCTTTAATTTAAGCTAAAGATCGTTAAAATCGATCGATTTTACGTGGATTCTTGAAAAATCGCTCATTTTTGGTCATTTTTCGCGATTTTCAAATGCACGTAACTGTGCACAGAATCGATCGATTTTACGCTTTTTTCTTCTTTTTTTTTGAAGCCTCTAAGTGTGGACAAATTGTGGATTTCCTCATATATATACATTTTGTGTTTCCAAATGTACTCATTGTGTGCCTATACATATACAGATTTTTATGACAGTGTACATGACTGAATGATTACGTATTTGTTGACATCGCTCGGTGTATTGTAGTTAGTACAAGAGCAACGAATTAGTAACCGCTAAACCTTTGAGCTAAACATTCTTGAGGTTCGGAAAAATGAAGCCGCACAGTGTTGATGAATTTTTTCAAATTGTCGTCTCTAGACGACAGTATTACATCGGTTTTAGAAGGTAAGTCACACGAGTTTTATATTTCTTTCTTATGTTAGTTATATGTGCTTTTTCACCATACCCTGGCCGAAAGTATCACTTTTGCTTATGGTGAAAAAGTATGGTGAAAAATCGTATACGCAACACGAGGACAAAGAGGGCCACCTCAGAGCACATGTTTACGATCCTCGTATACGGCTCAAACTAACCACTATTAAATTCATATCCATGCATTCATGCTGATTCTGATATAGAAACATTGTTTTCTATGACAAAGCAGGATTTCCAAATAATATATCCAGAAATAAATATACTAAACTGTAACCCGTTACATAAAAATATTTCTGCGGCAAATGGAGAAAATTATATTATCTTTTATATGTAACAACGATTATATATGTTCAAAAAAGAAGATTACACCTCGAAAAAAGAGCTTTATTTTCCTTTTTTAAAAATTAAAAACCGCAGATTCCTTCAGAAGTTATAAGGGTTTGAAGTTGAAAATCGAAAAGGCATAAAAATGCAAAAATAGTAGGAATTTGCCGCTCCGATTTTGAGATCATTTTCATGCCTTTTTAACCTTCAAATTCAAATCCTTATAACTTTTGAAGGAATCGACGGTTTTTAATTTTTAAAAAACGAAATTAAAGCTCTTTTTTCGAGGTTTAAATTTCTTTTTTGAACTTTTGAGTTGACCGATTTTCGTAAAAATGGCTGACGTTTGAAGAGAAGGACTTTTTTGACCCATTTTCTAAAAAAATATAATTTGTCGTAGAAAAAGTATACCATTCGATAGACCCTGTTCAACAGCGAATTTCTCATATTTATCGTAGAAACAACCAGAAAAACCTGGTTGGGTAGGTGCGCTCGAAAAAAAAAGATTTTCAAAAGCACATTTAAAGCTCGGTCGCTGATTTCGGTAGAATTGCACATACACACACACGTTCCATCAGAATCCTCACTACTTGGTAAAACATCGCAGGGTTTCTTTTTGAAATATATCCCTACCGACTTGTTGGCAGCCTGCAGGATCCTGCGCACGTTGGACATGTCGCCCCGCTCCACGGACAGCAAGTACTTTTTCTCATCGATGTTGAGGGGCCGGGGCAGGTGGAAGGCATAGCTGCCAACACCACCAGCGCCAGCCTTCGCCGACTCCAGCTCCTTCTCGCTCACCATCTTAGATCGTCCTGAATGCGAACAACCACAAACAACTCGTTACCTCTTCGCACTGCGCGTCACGTAATAATAACGCACTCGCGCGCCCGATGCATATTGTCACGCGTTGTCCGTCAGTCACTCGCTTCTCTCTGCGGCAGCCGCGCACCCGCGCGCGTATTTATATACACGCGCGCGTCAGCCGGGGCGAAATCGAATTAGCCCGACTTAACCGAGACCCTATATATATTGTTTATGCTGTATGTGTCTGTATACACGCCACAAAGAGAGGAGAGAGAGAGTCGCCCTTGTAATTTTCTCTTTAGCGATGCGCGCTAATTTGCTTAGCCGCGCAGATCTCGTTAGTCAGCGGACGACGCGCACGTGCGCGCGAGCCTCGCCCGCGGACGTTCATCTCTCGCGCCCCGCGCGCGTATAGCGCAGGAAGGAGAACGAAAAAGGGTGAAGGAGGATATACTTATAGGTGCGCGCTGTTGTCGCGGCACGTTGCAGCGCGGGCACGTGAGACTAGTGCGACTACTTCACTATATTGCTGCGGTGATTTTGGGTTGTAGGTGTTGGGAATTATTATGGCTTCGGTTATTAGAGGTGATGAGGTTTTTAAGGCACTTAGAAGGGAGGAGGATGAATTATGAGCAGTTAGAATTGTTAGTGGGTGTGGTGGCAATTGAATTCGTAAGGGATGATGACGCGCGGTTGCTGCTGCTGATCGCTAGTCGATTGGGGTTTGAGTATGCATTGGTACACCGTTAGTTGGCGTTTCGTTGAGGACGTTTTTACGAGATGACCTTGATTTTGAAATTATTTAATTGTAGTATATACCGGCACCGATTATTTTTTATACACGAGTATTAAATTAGCAACAAAATAACGCTCAAATTATTATTTTCCCAAGTAATTCAGCGGAAAATATATTTTCTGTCCTCCGGCCGGAAAGCGCCAACTTCCCGGCCGCTGCGCGAAACGAAGTTGTCGCTTTCCGGCGCCGTCGAGCAGAAAAATAGTACCACCTCGGCTTCGCCTCGGCCGACAATTACATGTGATCTGAGACATTTCCTACTTTTCTGGCCATGGGTCGTAATATACTATACTTTGCACTAATACATACAGATGATTCTCTGTAAAAGTGCACATTCTGTCGTGTAGCCTCCGTGGATATTTTAAAATCTTTCCAAGTTCTTTCGAAAAAAATAAGAATGAAACGTATAAATATGTTAGAATATCAGTGAAATTAAAAATTGCGAGATGTCCATTATTATTCGATGAAAGTCGACGATTTACAACCCCGGAGGATAACTTGTAAAAATGTACATTTTTGCAGAGAATCGCCCATGTAGGACGTCGAGTTGAACTAAGCTGGAGACACATGCATGATCGATGTTTTACATGCGCGCACATTTTACTCGGTTATATCCAATTTATACTTAATCTCTCAGTCAGATTAAATAAAACCACCTTATAGAATCTTGACCTAATTATATAACAATCGCGCGCCCTGCAACGACAAGTGCAAAGAAAATAATGGTATTACACGCACGCTAAAATATTGCACTGTGTCCGTAAACAACAATGTCGACTCTTTTTTTTTAAGCCTTATATAGATTCGTGGTATAGCTGCTGAGCTTTGAAGGTATTCTGTTTTCCGAACGGGAAAGTAAGTGTAACAAATACTTTGTGCATATACATACTTATATATATAATATGTAATACGGACACGTTGGATAGGTCTAAGCTATAGAACGTGACACGTCCATTAGGATGCTAAGCAAAAATAGTTATCCCAGCTTTGCACACCTTAATGAAGACGTCACACGCGTGCAATGTATATACATATACGACTTTGACGCGTGACGCTTTCGAGGAAAGGAGCGCAACTCTCATCATCATACATGGACTTTTTTTTTCTCAGGAAGCAAAGTCGATGAATGCTTATATCGGGAACGTATATAGAACTCGTTATATCATACTTATACAACCCACCTCTTTCGTTTAAAAATAACTCGCGACAGTATCCTTGAAATCTGCACTCTTTGAACCGGAGACAGCGAAAGCTCTATACGGATTGTGATGAATTCTCGCGAGGCGTATCGATTGCTCACTGCGACGCAAACACGAGCCACTACGCCATTATAGTTCCTTTTTCTGTTTTTGCGCTCCGCGTGCCGTGGAAGTGTACAGCATATGAAAATTATTGGCGGTTTTGCGGCGTCTCGGAAGCTGGCGACGACGTCTGTCTCTCGCTTTCTTGTCCGAGATCGCAAGTGTTAATGCAATTACGCTGCCGCGCGCGCGCTCGCGCGATCTCGTTCCCTATTATGAATTCTTTCTCTTTCGAGGTGGGTACATGTCGTTGTCGGTTTTTGCGCCCGAAATGGGGAGAGCTGTTTATATAATCGAGCTGCGGGTGGTTATAATAACGGCGATTTTCACTGTTGAATCATCTATTACGCGGGTACAGCGTGAGAGAGAAATTTGGTCTGTATTTACCAAAATGTTGCGCAAGCGCTTTCGGCCGCGGCTATTGCTGAAAATCGCTCTTGCGGTTAATGATCCCGGTATATCGGTTTGAGAAGTCGAAACTTGTGAGAATTTGTAAAATTATAAAATCGTTCGATGAATTTATATATATATATATATATAGACGAGCATTAAAAGCATGGAATTTCAATTACTCATACAATATAGGAACCTTATGACACGACGATTTATACTTTCAAGCGTAAGCTGTATTATGTTATTACAGATATTAAAGTCGCGACAATGTACCATATATCTTGTTATCCATGTACAAAAGCCCTTAGAATGCAATACTTCCCCCCCAGTCGCAAATTTATAGCTCGATAAATTGTTTTCAATCGTCCCCCGTGACTAGCCACAAAGCCCCAAACGAATTCTCCGTTATATACAATCGACACTTTAGACAAAACTAAACGACACAATGGCACAAAACGATCCCGCCCGCGCATCAACTGACCATCTCGGCGTCGCTCCGTTCTCCGCGGATGTGCAAAAAAGCGTCGACGGCGCATCAGCGGAACAGCGTGTCATCGTCTCTCTCTAGTCGATGGACGATCCATTCCAGCACTCGCGCGCGCAAAAACCCGCGTCCCAAATCAAATCAGCCGGGCGATCTTCCGCGACCTATAATACCAGCGCGGATGAGCCGCGGATGGCTCAGTCGTCCTGCGGCTTCCTCAGTCGTCTCTTCGCGATAATTTTTCCGTTCCTGCGTGTGTTTATACATTGATAAAGTGTGTGTGCGTGTGCGTGTGTGTGAGAATGGCGTGTCGCGTCGTCGTGCTGCTGTTGGCGGCAGTGCTGCTGGACGAGTGCGCGGGCCTGAGGAAGTTTTACAGCAAGCCGATGAAGTTTAGGTATAACACGGCCGAGGACCAGGAGACATCCGCTACAAAGCACGAGGGTGCGCTGCTGGATTTTACCGCTTAATTATATTACGCCTTAATTCAGTTTGTATTCGGGAGCTGTTGTACTTACGTAGCGGTGCTAGTTTTTAATATAGAGAGATAACTTTTTTTTTTTATAAAGTTCGGCGTCAATGTACAATTTAATTTCGTGACGTCGAGGTTTGAAACTTTTTCTATATTTTTTGCGTCTCGGAGCTTTCAAGCGGATTGAGCGTCAATTTGTCGAATTACTTTGGTCAACGCGTGGGCGTCGATAATAGAAGACAATTAGAGATATTAAAAGAGTATGTTTTTTTTCATTCAACTTTTAAATCAATAGTATACCTATATATATGGCAGACGCGTGTGAACGATGGTCGCATTTAAAATTCTTTCATTATTTATTAATATCCATTGCATTAACCACGCGCGAACCGTTATCGCTAATATTAAAAAGCAAGTTTCAAACGAAATATTCATTAAAGACCTGATCCTATTCTTCAGGTCCCATTATTACCCCATAAACTCCCTATTTGTAAAATCCCAATAAACCGTAACGCCGTAACGACGTCGTTGAACTTTTCAATATCGCCTGCACTGACACGTTACCTCTCTCTCTCTCTCTCTCTCTTCTTTTTATTAATCTCCGACGATCGCGATACGATATAAAATACATTGCTTGCTTGCCTTTCGCAGACAAGCATCATCACCACGGTGGCGAGGACCACGAGGAGACCGGCGGGGCCGCGGCTCACGAGGAGCATCACGAGAAGGACGGCCACGAGGGCCACAAGGTATTTCATACATCTATACACATAGATACTTGACAATGTGGATCGTGTTGTTATATGTTTTTTTAACTGCCGCGCGTTATGGGTGTGAAATTGGTATTAGCTTGGGCTATATAGACGTGGTATATCGATCGACGTCGCGCCGCGGTCGTATAGTATATACCAACACCTCATATACGTTTTACCTGCATACACGCGTATAATGCGTAATAATCGCACGAAGACGCACTTGTAGCTACTCACACGCGGCCCGTATGGACCCCATATGTCTCACTCTACACCCTTTATTATAATATTACATACACCGCGAAACTATATGTAATTCACGCACTTATCGACGAACTGTATATATCTCGGAGAGCACAGGAGGCAGTAAGTAAGTACGAGCCAGCTTATCTCCGCGCGATAGACTGAATGCGTGTATAAACGCGCTCCATATGGCCGGCCGAAGCCGACCGCGAGGGCGTCGCGTGTGCGAGGGAGTGTATATAGACGGGATCGCGTGAGTGCCGAGAGACGCGCGGACACTCAACTGCCCGCGCGAGACACCTCGGTGAAACAAAACTTTTAGCCTCTTTTAATTTATCCGTAAGTGGTCGTGACTGTGTGTGTGCTGTACGCAATATGTTTAATTATTTTAGAGAGCAGCCGCGGCTCTCTCGCGGTTATACTTAATTAGCTGTATATGGTTATAGCCAGGAGGGAAATTTTTCAAATAAGCGAGCGCGCGCGGGTTAATGGGGTCGCGAGGAGGGATTAATTTCGCTTACATATATACTTTGCTGAAATAATTAGATGAAGTGTGGTAAAATGGGCAGAGTGATTATGTGTATACGCGCGGAGCTGAAGTTTATGGCGTATGGGTTATTGTGTAGTGTGCGGTTACTTCGGATGGTTGGACGCGTTCTAACGGAGCGTAAAGTTGGCGCTGTTATACAATTGATTATTAATATGTTTCTTACAGAATTAATTGTTGAGTGATTTTTTTATATGAAAATTTTGTAATATACTGTAAAAAGAGCTTTTGCATAGAAAAATTTATTGACCAATCATTTTACCCAAAGAACTCGACCGAAAACTATCCAAAATCCATCTCTACGAGGAGTTTTGAAGCGATTAAGTAAATTTTTACTCCCGCAATGGTTGGACATACCAGACTCATTTTTTTCATTTTTCAATGATTACGTTTTTATTAATAACAAAAGAACCGTGATAGCTAGAA
>JAPYZP010018857.1:0-11530 GCA_030522985.1 Torymus sinensis
ATCGGGCTAGAGAAAATTATCGTAAAGATAAATATGTTTTTGGCTGACTTCTTCATGACTATACGGCGTCGTCCTCGTTGCTCGCGCGCTCGCCGAACTCTAATATGCTCAAATTTAATTTTATGAAGATGGCGTAAGTTTGTTATTGTTTTAAAGTTTAGGAGGAAGAATCGTTAACTGATTCTGCGCATTTATATTTTACGACGACAAACAGATCTCTGTAAAACTAGATCGATGATGAATAATAAAGTTTCTACGATTATCACGATTCTGCACGATCCGCGAAAAGCGCACGAAACGAAGCAAAATTATTATACTTTTCCTTCAGTGAAAATCGATATCTAATAAATAAAGTAAAAGTATTTTTGTAACATTCGCATATATACAATTTATGAATAAAGTGACAAAAATAGCTCTGCGCTTATTTTTATTCTCTCTTTCCGCGTCAATATTTTACTGCGCCATCAATACTCGCGATAAAAATACACACATAAGAATATATATATATACCCAAGGAAACACGTATCCTGATAAATCGCGCTAAAATCACGCGGGGGCACACCTATATACACTAACGAACCCTTTCAGCTCCTCAAAGGGACACACAGGGCTCTACCAAGAGAGGAAAGAGAATAAAAAAATCCCGCGTCGTAAAACTTCATCGCCTGCGAGCATCGCGCGCGACACTGTATACATATATACCGCGGAAAGCGTCCTATATATCCCGTGTGTATTCTCCGCGGCCGAACACACCCGCGTGTATAACAAGCCGACCCACATATATGTACACCCCAGGCTTCTCTACCTCTCCCTCTCTTTTCCTCCCGGCAATGAGTCATACTCGGCGTTATACTACGTCCCTTTTCTCGTTTTTAGATCTCTCTCTCTCTCTTCCTCCCTTTTTCTCTCCTTCCATGTATATGGATCCGCTGCAGCACATGGCGGGTTGGTGTATACATATATACGCGCGAGTATGTGTACATAAGTGCGGCTCGGAGAGTTTCTACGCTTTATATATACATGTACGTATATATACATAGAAATGCGTGTACGCGGGGATGCGCGGGAGAGAGAGAGAGAGAGAGAGAGAGAGCGCGCCTGTACACGTGTACCTACACTACATGCATGTACATACACATAACACGGGCGCTTTTCGAAATCCCCTTTGCTGTGCTGCGACGACGACGACGGGGTTCGACGCGCGCGCGCGCTTACTACGGCCGACTAGTGCTAACGTCGGGGCGCGACGCAATGCGGCGTTGCCACGCACTTTCCTGAAATGTACGTGTATATAGGCTGCCCTGAGTGTACGTATGTATATATACCCGCGTATATATGTGTACAGGGCCGCGCACCGAGGCGGTGTATACGAGTAGTCCGGGGCTCGTTTATTTTCCGGGGAAATGCAATTCCTAATGCCGGGGCTCGAGGGGGGCGCAGCAACAGCAGCAGCAGCGGCGGCGGCGATTGTTCCTGCGGGGTCGCGGACAAAGAACTATGGTATATCGATGTGTGTGTGTGTGTGAGTGTGTGTTGACTGGAAGGGAGATTAATTTAAATGCGTAACTGATATGGGGGTTGGTGCAGAAATTAAATGAGTAGTTTTACGGTAATGGCTTTTGTAAATTATGGATTGCAATATGTTTCTGCCTGCTATTGTGGTTTTCATGCTGCGAGAGAGTATATATTTTAGAAATATTAGAGTTTCAATTGCTCTGGTACATGTCATTGATATTTTATATCTGTTATTTATGATATGTATTAAATGTAGATTGGCAAAAACTTTTCAATTAACTATCTGAATGGCAATGTAAATATAGTTAATTATTTGTGCAAATAATAGATAGGAAAATACGTCTAATGGCGCTTGAAGCCTCAATTTCGCATAGTTTCCACGTAAAATGGGCGAAACACAATCTACCCTCTCTTAAAAAAGTGATGGATGAAATCTATAATCACAATAAGGCTGTTTTGATTGGTTGTTGTAGACTTATTTGATTGGTCTATATAGAATAAGTTCCAAAATCTAATATGTTTGAGTTCTCAAGATTGAATTCTTGAATTTATGATTTAAAACTGAATAATTGAAATAGTGTAAGAAAAATTTCATTATTTTATTTATAAAATTTATGTTATTACCGTTCGATTTAAACTGATTGAAACAAACTTTTAAGGTTATATATACATAGATATTATATTCTTATAGATATTATCATTTATACATAGATCGTGAAAACTCAAAATTGATTATTTGCTTTATATAATTATTTATCGCAGTTTTTAACGTCAAAAACTAACTTTTCAATTTGTTGTTACGAATCATACAACCTTAAATTGAACCTAACTCGATCATGTAACCACAACTTAGTCAAAAATAAATCTATAAATAAAAAACAAAGAAATAATACGCGCGAAGCGCGTTGAATTTAGCTAGTGTATCAAACTAGCAATGTTAAATGTAAAAAGGATATTCATTTATTTCGCAAATTCAATTAAACTAAAGCATTCATTTTTAGTTTTTGCAAATCATATTATACCAAATAAAATTTTATTTTCTATAAATTTTTACGAAATGCGAACTCCAACTTTTATCGAAGCAAAACAAAACTGTTGCCAATACATTGGCACTTTGCTTCCTAAAACTAATGTATTGATTCATTGTGTTAATTTTTTATGCCGATAATTAATTGTATCACACTAAAGCTTGTCTATGAATATTCGCAATAAAACTATAATATATATATAAAATACAAATAAAAAAAGATATGAATTTAAATATTGATATGAAATAGAAAAATGTCAAGATTTAAATAAATATATTTAGTAAACTTTTTTAAACTATAATTATTCATTATAAACATAGATATTCTATCGTTTTTATGAGAAAATATTCAATTGAAAAAATGTATAATATTAAAAACTGAAGATAATATTTGTTCAGCGAAAATTCACGAAAGTCTCGTCATTTTTGTTGTCTTGAAACTTTATAGGACGATGTATTACTGGATTGCGTAGGGCAACTGAGTTTGTTCAATACGTAAATTGGTATTCTTTTTTTATATTACTAGAAAGATCATTTTTATTTGCTACATAATTCTAATTTTAAATTTTAAATTTTCTAAATGATAAGTTTCAACTTCTTATATTTTAATTAATACTTATATTAATTCTTATATTTGAATTACCCAACTTTTGCAATTACTTACTTCTATAATATCAATTATATTATAATTCATTAAAATTTTTGAGGTTGCAATTTTGAGAGGATACGCACATTTTTAGGATAGAAATGTTATCATAAGGTATATCTTGTTGAGTCGTAGAACATAAACTCATCGCTGGCATTTGAGAATATACGAATAAGTCAATTACAAACATTTTATTTCCGTTTCACTTCTTCGTCATCATTTTTTAAAAAGAGGATAAGACTGAAAATATGAAACACAGATCATTTCATGTATAGGTTAGTTTCTCAACCAATCAGATAACACCTTAAGTAAAAATTTTATGGCTCTGAAGTTTGCATCGTTGGAATGCAACGAAATAATTTTATACAATTAATTTAAGTTATTAAACAATGGAAATTGCATCTAAACCTTTGTTATTTTCATTTCGTTGCACTCCAACGTTGCGAACTTCAGACCGATAAAATTTTACGTCTGCTACGACCAATCAAAGACTACTTTTAAACGATCTTAACCAATTGCGAAGGTTTTATTTCGCATTCACATTTCCGTCGTCATTCTTGTAAGAGAGAAAATTATTTTTACATGTTCTCCCAATATCCCAAATAGTATATTACGATATTCGATAGTACGTTAACCTAAGTCCACTACCACGCCTATCCGTGCGTTAAGCAGTCCATTTTTGCACCTTGAGGAAACCCGGTGCAATAATCGACTACTTAAGTCACGGATAGGCGTGACCCAAGTGCGGACTAAGGTCACACCGTGCTATAAAACAGTGATAGTATAGTGCGACACCTTAATATAATGATTCAGTGCGGTATCATGATTTACAATATATTTGTGCTTCTGCTTATCGTCTTCCTCGTTTTCGATTGTTACGTGCCTATTATCTGAAACTAAATACCGCTGCTACGACCGAAGATTGTCATTGATACCGATCTCGTCTCATAAGTTGACTTACATAAATTATTAAGTCTGTATAAAACTGTTGTTCAAATACATGTAAAGCAGAAAAGCCATGTTCTACGTGTGTGAATTTGAAATTAAAATGAGTTATAAATTCTTTTTACTACTTTTTGTGTTGATTAACACATTGTAAAATTCACCTTTATTATAAATTAATGTATATAATAGCTTTTATAAATGAAATTATCTTCCGTACAATTCGACGACAAAGTTGATACTGTGTCCTCTCTCACTTTTGAATTGGACTGTGACGTAGGTGCTATCAGGTCCACCTGCCTGAATAGTTGCCGTAGCACCGTTACCATTTTTGTTTTGATCAAGGAGTCTCACTTCAGTGATTCTCGCATTACCAGCAGCCGAGAAGGTTTTTGTTTCTTTAACAATTTGTAGCCGTTTGGAATCCTTTCGCACGAAATCACGGCCAACGACGTAGTCACCAGGTACTCGGTGTCCAACAAATACATTCTTTGGGTTGGATGCAGCAAGAGTCACAGCCACTGCCGTAGCGAGTAAGACAAACAGTAACAGTTGAGTAGATGCCATTTTCTTGTTTGTTTAATAAACCTGGAAAGATAAATAAAACATTATTAATAAAACAGCGGTAGCCATGAAGATTAAGGCGCGCGTCCTTGTGCTTATACTTTTGTTTCAGGTTCGAATCCCGGTGTGGGACTCTTTTTTTATTAATAGTTGTAAACATTTTTTAAATATATTCAAAATTATTATTAGAAATTTATGACGTTCATACGCTTTTTTTGTAATCCAATCTTTTCTTGGTACATCTTAGTTTTTTTACCATGAGTCGATCTTTTAATTATATCTTTTATCACTGAGTTAATAATTGCATTATTTGGATCATCTATTTATTTGTACTGAAATCCAGTTTCTTTTTCTCACAATACTCAATAGTATTTTATAATTATCGGATCTAATTTTATAGTTTATCTTTTCCGTGTAGGGAATCCGATTAAAAATATGTTTATCGATAATTTTATCAATACCTATGAGACATAATTAAAGAAATAAATTTCTATTTTATCATACGCAGACACAAAAAAATAAAGTCAATGTTAAATAATCGATTCTGATTTTTTCTGAATTTCTAATCGCGCGAATTTCCGAAACCTTTGCAGAGTTAGAGGGGTTTTGAAGCCAATGCCGAGTTTTTCTCTCAGCCGTCAATATTTAAGATGTGTATATGAACATAAATATTTAATATTCAAAATTTGAGGACCGCTTAAGTCATTTCGCACCTATCAAAATTTAAGCATTTGCAAAGTTAGACGAGGCTCAAAAATTGTAAACGATTTCATGAAAATTGAAAGAAAAACGCATTATCATCGTAAATTAATGAATAAAGGGTATTTCTTTGTCCAATCAATTATCATTCTTGTTTGTCATATGATTGTGTTTCGTATCAAAGCCAAAGTTAAATGAGAATTATTTTAGGTTGAAATAAAAAAACTATTTAATTTAAATATACATAAAATATGATTTCTTAAAATAAAAGTGCTTATAATTTCTCAGTATTAAATAAAAATTATTGCTGATTTTAAGAAAAATTTAGTAGTGTGCGTATCTTTGGATAGTAAGAATAATGTATATGTGCTGCAAAAACTTACCAGTCAATCAGCCGTTTGGGATTCGACTACTTTAACGTACTAACCACATCAATGAGATTGGCTTTTATATCTCGCGCATTTCTTATCAGCGATACTGCTTACTGACTTCATTTTTTATATTAAGTATGAGGAAGCGGCTGATAAAACTTGAGAGTCTAAGTTATTTTTAAAACAATGACATAAGCAGGTTAAAATGTACAATAAACCCGATTATAATTTTCTCTTAAGGTGATGTGAACCCCCCTAATTTCAATATTTTTTAAATCAACATTCAAACGTTTATTTGGAAAAAGACGAACGTCAAGCGCTCCGTACACGTAAACACTATATTCAGAATTTTTCTTGAGTGATTCTATTAGCATTTTCGTTAGCTATGCTCGTTTTAAAAGTAGGTCAATTGCAGAGACCTACTTACCGACAGTACTGTTTTTATTTAATTAAATAAATTCTCATGATTTTTTAAGAATTATGTCGGTAAGCAGATCACCTTAATATCACTATTTTTTGGAATTACATAATGTTCTTTAATTATAATATATCAACAATACTAGCCTTAAGTTGTAATAACTAATATAAAAAAAAAACATCAACTTTGATAAAAAGGGATAGTAATCCCGATTATGTGAGCAAAATAAAAAAATGAGCCTTGTCCGGTCAAAATTGGTGCCGTAAATAAAGCGTGCGCGCACACACTCACACACGCAACACATACAACACACAATGCACACCCACACTCACACACACATACACACACACATACACACACAGGAAAATTTTTTAAAAATAGTGTATTTCGATTCCATGTGCTAAACAATATTTCTAATATATTTTTTTGAAAAGTTCTTCTAGGAGGAAGCAATACTTTATTTAAGCGATCTAAATCATCAAATAGTCTTTTTACAAAAAGTCCTAATGAACTTTTTATCTCACAAAGTGGCTTACGGAAACAGCCGAATTGTCGTCATGAAAAAAGGATATAATTCCAAACAATCCATCTGAAAAGCAGGCATCTTAATAGACTCTCCCACGTGTGCCACCCCCTGCCTAAGTCAATAACGCCATAAATCGATTGAGAGAGAGAGAGAGAGAGAGAGAGAGCCTGCCTGCCGCGGGTGAAAAATGGCTACTCAGCGAAAAATATATACGAAAATTATTCGAGCGTAAATCAGCGGCCCAACGTCTCTCCCCCGTATTCCCTATCCCTCTCTCTCTCTCTTTTTCTCGTACTCAAGAAACTCGAGTAGCGATAGCAGCAGTTACAGCCGAAGCAGCAGAAAAAAATGCATACAGCCCATGAGATGACTAATAGACCCCGAAATCTCGCGCTCGATCGCCCATCGTGCTCTTCTCCTCTTGTATGTTTATCCCAAGAGTCCTCTCTCTCTCCCCTTCTCTCTCTCTCTCCGGAAGGACACGACACACACGACTCGCGACTCTCGCTAAAATCGTCCATACATCACGCGCGCGCGGACGCTCGAAATATATAGGCTCGAGGATAAGAGGGGAGAGATAGAGAGAAAGAGAAAGAGAGAGAGAGAGATGAAGACGCAGGCACGCGTGCGCTCGGGGGTCGTGAGAAAGTTACGCGTGTGTGCGTGCGTGTGTGTGTAACGCGTGAAGCAAAGTTTTTGTTGACGGCGCAAATGTATCGGGACTGATTTATACGCGCAATGATGAGAGAAGTTTTTTTCGATTTGCCGCCCGCCGCGGAAGAAGAAACATTGTTGATACCGGGGGAGAAAGCGAGAGAGCGAGAGTCATGTGTGGCGTTTGAGCGAGAGTTCTGTATGGAGCTGCGGCGCTTTTTTTTCTCCGCCGCGACGTCGGCGATTCTCCGACTAATTGCTTCGTGTTTGCTTATGCGGTTTTTTCTCCAGAAGTGTAGGAGTAGCTTTTTTTCTTCTTTTATTGGCGTTGATGGAAGGAGCGTATTTTTCGTGCGTAATGGGCGTAATTTGTTGAACCCTTTTTTTTCACATGAAAGTAATTTATATAAGCCTTCCGTCCAACTGATTCGCATGAATCTTTAAAGTTACTGTGTTCTTTATGTTTCAGGTGAATATCTCAATTGTCCTGATGCGTTCTCTCATTTCTGTTTCATCGAAGAGGTAAAGGGTGAGGAATTTATAAACAAATTTAAAAACTTTTCTTCACAAGTACACAACCTTGTCACGATAATCTTGATGAACTATACTTCTTCTCCCTACATTTCCTATAATAAGATGCGTGAAAGTTGACTTCACAAGATTACACTTATTTTGTGATGCTTCTACGACTACGACATATTGCTCACAAATATTAATTATGTTCAATAACATTGAACGATCCTCGGGCGGGTTTTCCTCATCGGATTTATCCCACGTGGTTTGCTTATTAGTCTAGGATGGTAGATTGAAACTTATTTATTTTGTATTGCACGGATAAAAACTTTTCTATTCTATTCTTATATTTAAAAATCAACTCGATTGCACGAATTTGCCATATAATCCTTCCCTAGTGATAACTCGTCAAATGAATATCTCTATACCATAAAAGAACAAAGCCAGCGCGTCACTCTCTACTGATACATTAACCTCTACCCCGAACTCAGGGCAAAAACTACACACACTGCATTCATCCGCGAGCAACAAAAACGCGCACATTTTCCGCGCTCTCGAGAGCATAAACTATAATACGTACAATACTACACACACACACACACACAGGAGCTCCCCCTTTCCCCTTACGTGCTCGATCATCGGCAAAAAGATAAACCATCCCGTGCGCGCGCAGGGCTCCTCTCTCGTCGTCGCCGACAAAGAAACAATCCCGAGTTCCTTTTCTCCCCACCCTATATACCCATCATCCACATAAATCGCGACTTCCCGCGGAAGCTATCGATCGACGCAGCGCGCGAGAAATCCTCGTAAAGATCCCTTTGCTCCCGTTTTTTTTCTATTTTTCATGCGACAAAGAGCGCTACTGGCGCGTCAACTTGAACTTATGTGTACGTACATATGTATACAGGCGCGTCTTTTGGAAGGAGCTCGAGTGTGCGCGCGCGCGCGTCGTAGTGGGTGCGAGCGCTAATTAGTCGGGCCTGGTTTTCTTTTTTTGCTTCGAGTGCATATACTGCACGAGGGTGTGCGTACAGCCGCCGCCGCGTCTTCCTTTGCGCCGAGGAAGTAGGTGAGTGGGCTAGCTGACTCAAGAGAGCAGAGGGAGAGTTTATTCAAGACGGTCTCTGAACTTTGTTTAAACGAAAGATGACGTTTAAATGTAAGTGTAATGCAGATTTACGATGATTTGCCTGGAAAAAGTTTTATACTGATTCGTGCGTCATGTTCTTTTTTTTATTATAAAAATACAGAGTGCCATAGTCGGTATTAGAACGTCCCAGTTGTCGTTTCATTTATCGGTGCAACGAACGTTTGTTTTTTTTTTTTTTCAATTAAAAGAGACGGATAGTCATAATTCCGAGAGAAGTAAATTTTAAAGTCCGACGCGAGAGCTTTTAATCAAACTAAATGGTGCGTTAACGAGGGTTTTAATACTTTTAACTATTTCCAGTTTGCCGTTGATGCCCAAAGGCGTGTAACCCAAATTTTACGAGTGACATCAATTATATCTTTAATGAAAATTTCAGCGATGTATACGAATTCTTCTCGCGAAATTCTGTATTCTTTGTTACGGAAGGCAGTTTATTGTCCTCCGGGATCAACTGCTGCTGGCGTTACATTTGCGATTAAATTCGTGGACAATAGGGATATTTTATACAAGATTATATCTTTTTTTTTGTAATAATAAAATAATCCTAATAACAAAAGTTTTTAATGGAGAAACAAAGCTATTATTTAAAAATACAATTTTTTTAAGTCATGGAAATACGATATAATATATTTTGTCTGCCCGCGCGCCTGTGTGTGGGTGCAATTGTATGAATTTTAATTATCTTAAAAACTAATAGACAAATTTTAAGCTCAACTTATCCATTTTTCCATTGTTTATATGTATGATGTTCATACCTTACCAAACTTAATAAGCTGTTAATAAGCGTCTAGACTCTTATATGCACTTCCTATATAATAATCGTTCTCTATCCCACTATTCAGTCCGATACCCTTAAAGAACTACATATACACGCGCAACACTGTAACTCGCGCGAGCGCAAAAACCACTTGGTCGCCACTCGCGCGCTCGGCGATCCCTCGCAGCACACGTAGATCACGCGCGCCGGCGGGGATTCCCCGCGTTCTTCCAGCCTCGAATTCTGAACGTCCATGCCGTGCGCTTCCGTCTATATGTGTATACGCGCACGTGCATACACCTATACATACACGCGTGTCGAAAATTCCTAATTCCTCGCGGCGCTGCGTGGCAGCAGAATTTCGGATAGACACGGTCGCAGGTGAGTGAGGAAGAGCGAGAGATGATGTATTGCCCGGGCGAAGCGCGTCCAGGTGCGGACGGATAAGGCCGAAGCGGAGGCGAAGTGAATGTAAAGCATTTTCGAGGGTGGTATAGAGGGGGGAGGGGAAGGGGAGAGAGAGATTCTTAGATCCTGTAGGTCATGAATTTTAATGGAGCCGACGCTGCTGTGTTGTGCAGGCGTTGATGCTCGAGGCGCTTTTTTCATATGGGGGAGAAGGAGGGTGTGAAGAGAGGAGAGAGAGAGAGAGAGAGAAAGAGGAGTGCGTCGATCGTGTTGCGCGCCTCGTAGATCTTTGGTTGGCGAGGTGTCGGGTATCCTTTTGGAGTCTTAGTTTTTGAAAGCCGAGCATCAGACGATGGATCTCGTGTGTGGGAGTAGGTCTCTTTTTTTAGAGAGAATTTATTATGCCGGTAGAGCGAGTAGCTTATCAAGGTGGAATGAAGATTTAGGGGCTGGACATTGCACATTTATGAAGTGTCAATTTTGTGAATCAAAGCAGTAGCGAAGGAAGATTTTTTTTTCACGATTTATGTGGTCGTAAGGAAAATTAAATATTAAAATAAGGCGGAATTTTAGAACCGCATTATTTTACGTCAGGTTTTATCTTCGTAATTTATGTTTCAATTTTTAAGATATTTTAAGCCTCTTGGAAAAGTTTTTGTATTTTGACGCTACTCACGCATAAAAGCATTTCTCCTACAAAAATAAAAAATTTTCTATAGTCATTTTTCTTCATATATAGAAGTGATAATTCTAATAATTCTTATTTCATTAATTTCTACAAAAATCTTCCCGTCCACTTATTATATAAATTTTGATTAAGACCATCACTACGACAACAATCGTTCTACAGTGTAAAACTACACCTAAAACTTTGAAAAAATCTTAGTCTCTTCCTCTTGCTTCTCTCGTCTAGTGCAAATGACTTTTCTCCAGCCGCAAGGAAAAAACAGAGAGAGAGAGAAAGAGAGACGGTGCGCGACGGCGAGTGAAACAGAAAAAGGCGAGCCGAGCGACCCTCGGACGAAGGAGAAGCTCTCTACTATACAGCAGCGTCGAAAAACTCGTTCGCACAACACACGTACGCGTTTATCACACTTCCTCGTTTCGTCCTTGACGCGCGGAAAAACCCTTACGCGTCGTCGTCGTCGTCGTCGTCTCTCGTGGCCGCGCGCGCGCTTTACGAGGATCCGAGAAAATTTTACGGGGCGTAGCTCACTCATCCGCACACATCACGCGAAAGAACGAAAGAGAAAAGCTAGAAGAGCGAGAGGAGAGAGGACGAGAGTGCAAATTCGGCCGCGTCGCGCGCGTTTGATTTTTCGGTTTTTACGAGTTGCGCG
>JAPYZP010018914.1:0-11538 GCA_030522985.1 Torymus sinensis
TTACTACAGCTTTATCATGTAGTTAATTTGTAGTTAATACTACACAAATGTTACTACAGCGTTTGTGTAGTAAAAACTACAGTTTGTTTTTCGTAAGGGCATTGGCCTGTATATATAATAAACGCATTCAAATGAATAGATATGCAACTTTTGCATGTAGCAGTATATTTTATGAAATAAATGTTAGTTGGCACGTGTTAAATATAAAAATATTTGCCAAAAAGTTCAGTTATGGAACTTTCTAAAGTAAGAAGAATAATACAGTTATAAAATGATTTCTGCCGAAGCCAATTCTCGTTTCCTACACGGAATTTTTCATTACTCAAATTTATTTT
The DNA here is from genome assembly GCA_030522985.1 of Torymus sinensis. Classification (NCBI taxonomy): domain Eukaryota; kingdom Metazoa; phylum Arthropoda; class Insecta; order Hymenoptera; family Torymidae; genus Torymus; species Torymus sinensis. The sequence goes on from JAPYZP010018914.1 coordinate 336, forward strand.
AAGTTCTGTAAAATTATTACAATCACCAAGTGTATACAATGATTAGAGGAGTACTGGATGACTTGAAGGATAAGTCAAAATAAAAAATTAAAAAATGATAACGTTAGATACTAAAATTTCGCTAACTATGTAATTTCGTATAGGCTCCGTCATCCCCTTAAGGTCATTAGAATTGTTGTTACCTTTGTTATTTTTAGTTTTTAATCAACTAGTCCTCTAGTTCAAATGTTAAAAAATCAACAATTTTTATCCAATAACCAATTTTTATCAGCTTTAAAAATTGGAAATGGAAGCAAAATTATGGAATTGTCTTTCTTTTTTTTTTGTTTTTGTGGAATCATCTTTGGGCAATTATGGGATCTTACGGGTTATACAATCTTAAAAAAGTGATGACGGAAATGTGAAGCCGAAAGAAAACCTTTGCGATTGGTCAAGCCCGTTTAAAAGGAGTCTGTGATTAGTAGACGGTGACGTTAGTTTTTCGTTTAAGGTCTAAGCTGATTGGTCCAAATCAAACTCACTGAGTTAACAATTATCAAATATTTAAACTAAAAATATCAAGCATATATAGTATTAATCCACTCTTATATTAAACATCTATTATCAATGAGATGAATATTATCATTTGACAGTAAATGATTACAAACAACGATCAATTAATGAAACATTTATCAGTTGTATTGTAGTACTGCAATGCAGCTGTAATAAATAGTAGTATCGTTATTTTTATTATTTTTAATTACTCATTTTCAAACATTGTATACTATACGTGTCAATCCACAATAAATTAATATTTTCGTTTCTATTAAATGTAAATTGAACAAAAAAAATCGTAATAAGATAAAGGAGGGAGTACTGGGACGAAGTCAATTTTGGAACCAATAGTGGGAGAACAATAAAAAAACTGCAATAAACGCTTAAGATGATAACAGCATTAATCCATTAGTATTCTTTATGATGTTAACTATATAGTCACTTCGTTATTGTGTTGATTTACTTCTTAAATTAGTGTAACAAGATACAAACTTTTTGAAGTTAGGGTGTGCGCACGGCAAAAACTTTGTCCCACTTTAGGTGCCTCTTAATTCCCATATTGTATACTATGTAAGAAAACTTCCATGTATATAGGTATACAATGTGTACATTTGGAAACGCAAAATGTAAACACAATATATCTATATATATGGAAGTTTTCTAACAGTGTAGTAGTGGGACATGTTTTAAAATTATTGTCCCACTACTGCGTGAAATAAGTTACCGTGACCCACTACACCAGTCCATAGTTATTTTCTTTTAATGCGATTATTTTAATACAGCGGCAACGAAAGAATAGTACATTGTGCAACTAGGGGAAGTTGAATTTTTCTAGCAAGGATGATGATTGAGCATGAGTGCTCAAAATCATCATCCGAATCTGAAAAAATCAATTGTTCCCTTGTTACACATCGTACTTTTTTTAATAAGTGCAGGAATAGGATCTTTTTTTGCATGAAAAGTGGATGGGTGGTCGGATGTATCGAGTCGTTATAACGGGAGACTAATTATTTTTCCTCCCGCTACTGCGGCAAACCTTGCTAGACGCTCGAAATACTCGACTTTCTATTCACTTTTCTATGCAGGAAAATGTCCTCTTTCATGCACATGTTGAAAAAAGCATTTTTTTTCTTTAAATATTCCTTGAGACACGAGCTAGCTGCTGAGGTAATTAGTTTTCATGTATTATGCTTAGTTTTGGCAATGGAAAAGATTATAGAAAAGTATAATGGTCAAAACTGCACCACTACTACCTACTTTACCTTATTCATTATTATATCCCTTTTTGTAGAAATCTAATTTTTATTCAGATATTATTATTTAGATAACAAAGTATTAATGTATTTGTGTTTATATTTAAATCTTACCGTACTCAACTAGCAGTTCACTTTTTGCTGGGTTTACAGCTTATTGATAAATATCACTCTTCTGAAGTTCCAACCTTTTAGATAACAAAGTAATCAATGATTTCTAGGAAAATGAGAACGAGAGAGAGAAAGAAAGAGAGAGAGAGAGATTTTTAAAAAATAATACAAATGTAAGATAACTGTTTACTATATATAAATATACTGTGTAGTCTTGTGAAGCTGCAGCGTATCTGACGTGAGTGCGAAAATCTTATGCGAAAGACATTACAAGTGCATACGCATTATTCGTGTGTACGTGTAAATATATCAGAGAGGGGCAAGTCAATGTACGAGACATCAAAACGATGACGAATGTACTTACTCAGTTTGCACTCTACCGTAAATGTGGGAATGCACGGCCTTGAACGATATAGTAAGTGTATGTAGCCTTGAAAAGTGAGCGTTTGTTATAAAATATGCAAACATTGAGAAAATTCTTTATTTATACTATATTTTTTTAAATAATACTGAATACATACATACACTCACAATCATATACTTTATATTATTTGTCAAAAATGAAATATGAAAGAAATTTACTGTTAAACATTATTTAATTTTACAGTAAACTTTAGATAAAATTGAAAAATTGACGTTTGTGGAAAGCCAGTAATTATTTCCTATGTTTATATAAACTCATTTAAATTGGAGTTGTATAAATAGCTAAATAATAACATTTATAGAATTTAAATTCTTTACACATTTAATAATTTCTTCAAAAAATAATAACTGAAAATACCGTGTATAATATTATAGACAAATATAACAATTGCTAATTGGGGTTGAATCTATAAAAAAAAGACATTCATTTAAAGTATTTTTCAAAAGAATTTTATTATTTGTACAATTGATACATTTTTTATTCAAGGCACTTTTCTGCAGGGATAGAATTTTCCGGTAAAAATTACCGTGAAAGTTTAACAAACCTGGAACACTTGAAACGTTTGATAAAAATTACCGTGAAAGTTTAGCAAAACCTGAAACACTAGAAGTGGTAGGTAAAAATTTCCGTGAAAGACCGATAAAATTTACCGCGATTCACGGTAATTTTTACCGAACTTGTGCGGAAATTTTTATCAATCGCTTTAAGTTTCCAGGTTTACTAAATTTTCACAGTAATTTTTACCAAAAAATTCTATTCGTGTGTGTCTACGCAATTAATGTTTCATTCAATATAAATTCTTAAGAATTATCATAACTATTAGATACATAATTAAATATAGAAATATTTTTACAAATATTCTCTGTCGGCTGCATGTAAAATTACGTCGGCCAAACGTCGCCTTTTTTCAGAAGTTTTAATATTTTGTACTGTCCAAACGTCTGCTATATCCACTTTGTCTTCTTTAATGACATCTAAATCAAATGCTTCATCTGATGACAGCATACTTAGCGTTACAGACTCTAAGCCAAAAGTAACTCCATGAACAAATTGTTCCTGAACCTAAAAATAATGAATTGATATCAATATACTTATAAATATATCACTATTACTTATACTATGTTAAGACCAAACTAAAAACGTAGACAACTTTTATTATGTTGATATCACTTTTTTTTTAATTAAAACTTTATCCTAATAGAAATGTTAACGAAATTTTAGCGATTATTCAGCGAATGTTTTAAAAATAGATGACTAATATTTAACAAATAAATACCATGTGAATCTAGCTAAAAACTTTATATTATTTTTTTTTTAATTGAAAAGCGACATTTTTTAACTAAAATTAATTAACTATAAATTAATAGTATCTTACGTAACTAGGGAGGTACAGAGTTGGCTAGCCCAGAGCACGTATTAATTGTCACCCGAGCCGAAGGGGATGGTGGCAAACATGTGCTCTGGGGTAGCTCTCTTTATCCCCGTGTTGCGTATACGATTTTTTTGCCTGGCAAGACCGAAAATACAACCTTTGAAATCGGGCGTCAGGAGCGAAAGTGATAGTTTTGGCCAGCCAGGCAAAAAAAAAATGATTATAACTTTTCAACATTTAAGTAAATAGTTACGCACTCAAGTATCATTTTTTTTAACCTTTAGAGGCCCGGGATTTCAAATTTCAAAACATCCTTGAAAATTGCCCAGATTTATGTCTTGTATCACGTATTAACTATATATTATATTCCTATCATCGTCCGAGCTGATATATCGCTGGCCCTCTAAAGGTTGATTTTTTAATTGACAGAGACGGAAAAAAACCAACGCTTCAACGAGCATATCTCTGGAAGTGAACGGTAAATCGCTTTGAAATTTGAAAATTAATTTTGTTAAATTTCTTAAAGAAAACCAGTTAATTAATTTTAGGAAATAATTATACCTTAAATAATAATACAGAGTTAATTAAAAATATTACTTATGTCGACTGTAATTTACTATTCACTGATAAGAATTTTTCAATCGGTCTTACAGTCTTATAAATTAAATTAATTAATATTAAATTTATTGTTAGCAAAGGACAATCTGAGTCCCTGAGGAGTAGCGAAGCGGGTTCGAAACGTTGGGCAATTTGGGTGGTGGGTGGCAGTCAGATTGTCCTTTGCTAACAATAAATTTTTCCAGGTTTTAATTAAGTTTTTATTTCAGATTCTGCGGGGGTGATTATAAACAACTGACTGCCATTAATATTAATTAATTTAATTTATAAGACTGTAAGACCGATTGAAAAATTCTTATGAGTGAATAATACAGAGTTATCAAGTATTTTGGTTATATATGAAAATTCTTATTTTAAGAAACATTAAACTTATTACAATCATTTCTTCGTTAAATTTTTGGTATAAAACGGAATGAAAGATATACTGTTTTGATGGTACAAAATAAAATCACAACTCAAGAACTGTTTTATTATGCAATATTGTGTTTCCTAGTTCCGAGTTATACCTTTTCTTATGAACATACAGAAATCTATGTATGCGTTTCGTTCAATTTTTTTTGTTATCGAGGTCTTAGTCATTTGTTACACTCATTATTATTTAAAATTAGCTAATCCTTAATATCTTGACAAGTTAAATTTATAAATTTTCTACTCGAGTAATTTCGACAAATTTTAAACTTTTTAAACCGCGTTTTGCAGTGATTATGCAAACTGAGACCAACGTTAGTAGTTTAGTTCAATAACAATTATGTAGATACCTGAATTTCTATTTAAAATATTATAATAAATATTTCATACCTCTTGCAAAAATAGTTGCTGGGAATAAATCTTTTCTGAGTCGGAACCAAGATTTTGTATAGTTTTTGTCAGTTCTTCATGATATATTCGTAAAAGATCATCAAAATGATTATCTCGTACTGATTTATCAGTGCACGAGTAAATAAAAAATGATAAATCTAATACTGGACTCGAACATCTTGCTAATTGGAAATCGAGCATTAATATTTCGAGTATTCCTGCAGGATTGGTTCGAACCAAAAAGTTAGAAGCCCAAGCATCTCCTTGATTAACAATCGAAGTTGCAGCTTGCCATCTTGAACAAAATTCTGCACTTTTGTTGTATAGTTCGCCCGATGCGTATGAATTAAATCGATGTTCGCCTTTACTACCTGGATACTCTTTAGCCAATGCATCTTTAGCAATACTTATCAATTTTTCCTAATATAGATATCAACGTATATTGTTATTTTCATAATTTGTAAAAGTTTTTAAATAGTTACAATGGTACTTACATGGAAACGTTTATACCAACTTTCATATAATTCGTTTGTAAAGTAGGTTTCAAAAAGTTTGGAAGCTTTTTTTTTAAAGTCTTCTTTATTTTGATCTTTATATGCAAAAGATACTCCATGGAAGCGAGCCATTGCTTCTAAAATAGACTGACATTGTTCAAAAGTAAGGCAATCTTCACGAGCTGCTGGACCAAAACCAAGTGGAGTAACATCATCAAGAGCAATAAAATCATTGTCCCCATCTAAGTGAAACGCTAAACATTCCGGTATAATTAATACGGAGGATAAATTTTTTGACCTTAAAAATTCCTTGAATGTTGTAGCAATCTAAAACCATATAGTAAAATAATTATTTAAAATTCATTTCGAAATAGTACATTGGAATATAAATGCATGAATAGTATATTGTTTTTAACGAGTCTGACTCGTCTTTATCGAATTTCCAACATGCACACATTTTTAACTTATTTGATAGCATTACTTGCATGCTTTTATCATGCTACTGTCTGACAACGAAGATGTGCACGGAAAACTGTATTTCAAAAATAGTTAAAGGGAAAGGAGTAGAAATGAACTTTATGCACCTCTATTATATTATATGTATTCTATATAGTTGTGAATCACAGAGTTGTAAATCTAAACATTTTTTGAGTAAATAATTTTTTTAACCGAAAAACCACCTAAAATTCTTTAATTGTAGAAAATTTTGTTTGTACTGTTTGGTCCATAACTACATACGTAGAATACAAGTAATTTAAGCTTTGTATAAAAGTTAATAAAAAAAAATAGGAGTCAACGATAATAGTGAAGAGGAATAAATATTTGAGAATGAGTATTTTAACATAGATAGAGTCTTGTGCTTCTGTTATTGACATGGTCAATATAACTAGTAACTTTCAATGCAAATGACAGATCCTTTTAAAAATAACTGTATTATAAAGTTCAGTCTCTAAATCGTTAATTTTAAAAAAATTATCACATCATCGATAAAACAAGTGAAATAGTCGTGCTAAATCTGCATTTTGACCGTCAATTACCGTATAAATGTTTTGATCAGTGTTCCCAAATCATTTTTTTCCGTATATGTTCACATTGCAACTAAAAATAATTCTTTTTACTATTAAGAACAAAGATTCAAGTCTTTTTAATAAACGGTTTTCGTTACTCATTTAAAAAAATAAAAGTTCCCTCGTGAGACCACACCTAGATATGGCCCGCCGCGGTGGCGCCACCTCAACATTCCCTTTAATTGTATGAAACTTCGTTACTTTGGGCATACTGTACAGTCACAAAAATCGTAAAAAAATGGATTAGAGTTAATATTATGAATAATAATTACCTCATCGTAAAAGATAATTTCATTTCGGAAAAAATCTGAACTTCTGTATGTTTTTCTTCTTCCCATATTATTTGGTAAAGATTTGACTACGATTTTGAAATCCTTGATTTCGCTATTAATTTTACTTTTGATTGTAACTCTTTCCACAGTTGATAAATAATTATCTCCTATTTTAGTTGCATTTTCAAATTTCCATGATAATATCTCAATATTATTTACATTTACATTAAATTTTTTTCCAGCAATGCTTTCAAGTGTTCTTTCAGTAAAATATTTACTGACACTGTCAAGTAAAGCCGTATTTTTATTCATTTTGAAAAATTATTGATTTTCTATACTAGAATAAAGATGAACGAATGTTTTGAACGGAGCCGCTGATGAACACTGACTGAAGGAAATGATTTCTGTTATTTAACTCCAGTGGTAATCTGATAAAGTGAATTTTTACGTCAATCTTTAGTGCAGAAATTGAATCAAATAGGTACACGTGTCTTTCTTCACTATCTGTCTCTTTTTTTCTTCCGCATTCTTGTATTACTATCGGGGAATCACTAACCTTAAAAATAAAAAACTTTGCCTAGTATTTTATAACAGAATTTCAACGATAAATAGTACAAAAACTTAATTACAAGAATCCCTTGTCTTATATATATATATATTATATTCACAACTATACATCGATTGGATTTGTTACTCCAATTTGTTGTTTTTGATACAATCCATCGTTACCTTAATTTTTATTTTCCATACAAAATGATACTGTCGTATTTATTTAACAAAAAATTTGTATGCTACTTTGGCTAAAAATGTATGTTTAAACGAACCATTACACGTTGGTTGTTTAAAGTGAATTTAATATTCCAAGCGGTAACTACGAGAGTGATAAGATATAATGGTAAAATCTAGAGTATACTTGTCAAATTTAGTTAAAATGCGCGCGAAATTCAAAATCACTTAAAAAAATACTACAGTATAGAACTGGGTAGTATAGGTACCATTACGTAGCAATAATACAAAAATCATGTTCGTATCATAACACTATATAAAAAACGTGATATAATAAAAAAATTGTTTTATTAATGTCTATTATGGTCCATTTTTTAGTCACCATTTTGACGACACTACTTCTGAATGAACAGAAATTTGAGTCAAAATTGTTGATTTTTATCAATTACATTTGGCAAGTTTTTTTAAGATTATAACGATTTACAAAATATCAGATAGTTTACCACATATAGTGTTTGTATCTGTCTTATGAAACGGTAATAACGAATATTTTTAAAACACTCTGCGAGAAGTTCGATATCTCATGCGAGGATGGCGTTTTAGGCATTGGTTTCAGGAAACGTATTATTATTCCATATTAATATAATTGACGGCGTCTCATACATTTATGCAGTGGAGACCGTATCGCTTTGAAATTGCACACATATCTAAACTTTAATCGTAACAAAATCGTGTCCCTATGTCAGAAAAGCCGGAAGTCGAACAGGAGAGCACTATACATATCGACCTAACCGTCGCGGTATATTTTATTTTTCAATAAATACTAATTTTTGTTTGAATAAAAATAATTTCGTTGATTCCCTTCTCAACAAAAATGGCCACTTTTTTCTTTAAAAGCGGGACCAATGTTAGACTTGTTTTCCTCTTTGAACTAATTTTACGCGGGGAAAAAGTAAATTTCATAAGAAATTAGCCAAATACCTTGAAATAATACCCTAGCGAAAATGATTTTTGTGGAAAACTGTTATAAACTGTTATAAACTGTTATAAACTGTTGTAAAACGTTTGGTTTGAGACGCGCATTCCAATTTAATCATGATTGCAGATGCAAGGGTGCGCGCAGAAATAATTAATAGTTTATTCCAATTTATAACAGTTTTTAACAACTTATAACAGTTTATAACAGTTTATAACAATTAGCTACAATTACTTACATTTTCGTTAAATCATAATTGCAGATGCAAGGGTGCGCGCAGATATTATTAATAGTTTATTCTAATTTATAACAGTTTTTAACCACTTATAACAGTTTATAACAGTTTATAACAATTATTTACAGGTACTTACATTTTCGTTAAATTATGACTGCAGATGCAAGGGTGCGCGGAGAAATTATTAATTGTTTATAATAGTTTATAACGGCTACTGGCAGTTACTAATTGTTTGTAACAATTTATTTATATTTTATATAACAGCATAGGTATACAACAGTTATTTACATTTTTTGTAAATAACTGGCAATGTAGATACTTGGGACGCTTATTGATAAGTACAAACAGTTATGACAGTCATTTGCAGTTTATAAAAATTTGTAACTGTTATTAGAAATTTTTAATAGTTTTTTGAATAATTACATTGTTTAGTTTTAAATATTTACATTCTTATATTAATTATAAATAAAATCTGTTTAATAAATAAACTAATTTTATGATACTAAAACTTGTCATTTATTCATATACGTGAATATTTTATACACTTACATAAATAGCATTAATAACATCATGTAAACATATTAATAATTCATAAATATATATAAAACTATACTTATAAATAAAACAAATGATATAGTCATTGTTTATTCACTCCTCTTCCAAGTATCTTTCTTCTTTGCGGCGTAAAAGCTGTAAACAACTGTTAGTAACTGTTATAAATTGTAATAAACAGTTAAAAACTGAAAATAACTGTTACAAATTGTTAGACATTGTAAATAACTGTTAAAAACTATTATAAATTATAAATAACTGTTACAAATTATTAGAAACTGCGAGTAACTGTACAAATTGTTAAAAAGTTATTAATAATTTCTCCGCGTTCCTTCGTTCTATATTTAACGAAATTGTGAATAACTGTAAATAATTGTTATAAACTGTTATGAACTATTATGAACTGTTATAAACTGTTATAAACTGTAATAAATTGGAATGCGTGTCTCAAACCAAACATTTTATTACAGTTTATAACAGTTTATAACATTTTGTAACAGTTCATAACAGTTGTTAACAGTTATTTGCATTTGTTTTTTCCGCTAGGGTACCTACTTAAATATTATATATGTAATAGAAAAGTGGCTGCAGTTGAAATGGGTATAAAATACTACACGTAACTCGAGAGAAAACTCAGTGTTTCCCGTGGATGATCACTACCCGAGTGAGCGAAGCGAAGCGACTTTTCTCCCTTCTTATATAATTTACTTCTTACCTTAATCACATCATTCCATCGAAGAAGGTAAGTTATATAGCCCGAGCTGAAGACCAGTGCGTTTTGGGAACCGAAGATGAGTACTGCAAACACACGAGGTCAAAAGGCCCACTAGCCCTAGGTGTAAGCCATATTTTTTGTGACGCATGTATTGATTTTAGGGGGCTTTAAGGTTAAAAACCGAGCTTAATTGATTATTTTTAACACATGCATGATTTTAGATGTTTTGTCCTACTTGTTTGTCTGGTGAGCGTAAAATGTAACTTTTATAGAAGATTATTTTTGCGCCTCTAACTTTCATGTTTTTTCTGGATTTTTTATTTAGAAATGAAACCAAATAATTTTAAGAATAGAAAATTGAATTAATTTTTTTTTATTTAATCTTAGTATCAAGTTACAAAACTAATTAAGATTTACCTATAACAGTTTAATTAAACGATTTATGAAATATAAAAATTATAAAACAGTGTTTTACATATATTTAATAATATCATTTCATTTTTCAATGGAAGTATATAAAAAGTCAATTAATCTAGCTTCGCTCGGGCAATCAGTACAGGCAAAACTAATCGGGGAAAAAAGTAGACGCGCGAGCATAGGCATCGCCGTTTCAAGGAGTGAGGTTACGTGTCGTTTTCGATCCTGAAATCAGCGATTTTAAACATAAACTAGCCCTCTAAGTTCAAGCGCGCTACGCGCGTAAAGGGCACCATCTTGATTTCTTCAGCTAATGACAGTACACTTGAAGTTGCCCTCTAAGCTTCAATTCGATACTTTCGCGTTCTCCCTTTTATAATAAGGCAGAATCCATACTATACCCGTACCCCGTATCCGTACCCCGTATCCGTACCCCGTATCCGTACCCCGTCGAATTTCCTCGTGGAGTTGGCTATCGTACAAAGTCTATGGTCCTCGAAGACATCGATAATGAAACTGAAAAGCGGATCTATGAGAATACATAGACTTTGTATTTTGTAAGATAGCCAACTCCATGAGAAAATTCGACGGGGTACGGATACGGGGTACGGATACGGGGTACGGGTATAGTGTGGATTC
>JAPYZP010018955.1:0-11179 GCA_030522985.1 Torymus sinensis
ATCGACATCATATCTATCAATAAAAGTAGTCTATTACCGTTGTCCAAGTATTGGTCTAAATTTCGATTTTGTCCAAGTATTGGGCATTTTACCTTATATATGCGAGAAATAAACGAAATGAAGTGTAAAACATATGCGACGAGCGGGACGCGAACCCCAAGTTTCTATAGTCTCGCGCTCTACCACTGAGCTGACGTAGCGATGCTATACGATGAGTGCATCTTCCGCGTTGTTTCCTTCGTGACATTATTTAAGAATATTCAAAAGTCTTTTATTCTGAAACATTTTAATCCAGTTCCCTCTGCTGTGCTACACAATCAAGCCCCACTCACTCTATCATTTACCAACAATCTTATTTACGCGCATCACTCCCCACCCGCGCTCACGACCATTACACTGCGCATACAATGTAAAGGAAACAGCAACACGTTGCTTTATAGAACCGCATTATCTCGAAAACGCGAGTCCGGAGACGTGAACACGATAATCTCGCATAACTATACGAGAGTATATAGTGCATATACGTAGTAGCGCGCGCAATGACGCCCAGGTACGCTGTGCCTCTAATTTACATAGGCGCGCGTAAAGTGGTGCCTTTTTTGCGCCGGCTAATGCCACGTTCCGATGCGTAGTTCTCGTGCGCGGGGGGAGGGAGGGGGGATAAAACAGCCGAGTTCCTAGAAAAAGCCGCGTGCGCCTAGTCGTGGTGAGATTGTGGCGAGAAGTAGTTTGCCGGTGGGTTTCGCGTACTGAGGCCGGATTCTAATGAGGATGAATGGATTGTTTTTTTCTTATTTTTATAGTTACAAAGTTGTGCTATCGAGTAAAATGTTAATATTTCACGACAAACGGTCATTAAACGAAATGAATCTTTAATAAAGTTGAAACTATTATAGAGAACAATACCATCTTTCAACAATTTTTCAGAATATTTCTTAATTTTGTTAATTTCTAAATCAATTTTCATGTACCCTATAATATCAACGTTTTAACACGCGCCAATCTTTCTGTTCCAGGTAACTATTCTTTCAACCGTACCACAACACCTCACGGCACGTAAGTTACATCATTGCCTCGAAAAAGCCTCCTTCCGCTCCTTCCACATCAGCCCATACATAATCTCGCATCCTCTTGAATCCTCCCACCATTTAAACTTAAAAAAATGACTCAGTGCTCATATACTCAATCCTCTCCACTTTACAACGGCCATCTATCACTTCTCTCTCTCTCTCCCTCTCTCTCTCTTACTCACTCGCGACGAGTGCAGCGAACTGACCTCGCGCACGTATGTATAGTGACTACGTAGGCGGCGGCGGCTGCGGCGGCGACTGGCCCATATTAGCCATTACAGCGAGTGCAGGGCAGTGTACGCGCACGGCACAATGCGCGGGCAAAGACCTCGGCGCGCGGGACGATGCACCCTCGGCCTTGCCCCCTGCGAGCGAGCGAGAGGCGCTGAAGCTTTGGCGTGGATGGCTGTGGATGTGTATAGATGTGTGGATGTGGATAGGGATTTTTCAATTCTGCATAGATTTAAAATATGGCAATACTTATAAGAACGCGATGATTATAAATTAGGTTCGATGAATATATCGCCGTGTTTGATATTTATTAAGAAGTCGGTCGTTTGTTGCTCAAAGTAATGAGTGTAATGTTGCTTCCTACTAGAGGAAGCTGTGTATAATAGTAAAATTGTAAGTTTTGTTAAATCGATCTATAGAAACATGCGATTAGAGGGGTCAGAAGTTTGAATCACGTGATCCTTCCTTAAAAGAATGATGTTTCGTCGACTTATTCGAGCCGTGATTGGCTGTACATTGGCGTTTATTATTGGTTGGTTGTGCAAAGGCACCATTGTGGCGATTGACATAATTTGAATTAGACTTAAATGTAAGAAATACAATATAACAAGATATTTGATTTTTTTTTCTGCAAGAGTAATATAGTTTTATATAATTTCAAACTCACTAGATTATACAAAGTAAAAATAGTAAAGTTATTAAAAAGAAGTTTGAACCAGAAGAAAAAGCAAAAAAGAAATAAAAAAAAAACAATGTTTAGTCTTATCACTTGTTTTTGATGAAACCAAAAAAGTTTTCAATAGCACTTTTAGTATGACATTTTTATGACGGGGCCAAAAATAGTAATTGAGGTGAATTTATGTTCTACCTGAAAGTCTTTAGTACCCGTGTTCTAACGTTACACATTATATTGTATTTATATACCCATGGATATTGACGTCATAAATCAGGGCTAATTGGAAGGTTCCCAAGTACATAATATTCGGAATTTAGGTCAGTTTTCAGGAAAGGTAGAAATACTGTCCAAGATTTTCTCGGAAATCTTCGTTTTTTTACTTTTTCAATTTAAAAAGATTACATCGATAAAATTGTCAACATAAATTCTTTTTCATCAACCATTTTATTTGCTTCAAAATAAAAATAAAATTCAGTGTTTAATTTTTTCTTTCTAATTTATATTTAAATATGAATTATAAGAAAATCCTTCAATATTTCTTACAATTCTTAACACACCACGATTCCACCACACTACCGCTACTTTACCTAAATCTCACCTCTCAATTAACAAAAAAATACCTGCTCTGTCTCGGAACCCCTTACCACTCACACATCCTCTCCTCACGCATCAATTCCATCGGGCGCGCACCACAATACGCTCATCGCCCGTCTCGGAATTTCGCAACTGCATGTGCAGGCGCTCGTTAAACCGCGCGCGCTCGCGTATCGCGACTTTGAACGAGTCAATGAGGCGACGAAAGAATCGCAATCGAGGCGAGCGAGCGAGAAACAGAGAGAGAGACGCGTCGGCGATGAATGGCTGCGCCGTCTGCTGCCTTGCTACTCGAGTTAACGGGGGCAACAGCCTCGTCGCCCTGACCAAGGACAACGAGATCGTAATCGCGCCGCGAGTCAGAGAGAGAGAGAGAGAGACAGTGCACTATAGAAGCTAGATGCGTGCCTAGATTTTGTGTAGTAAAGAATGCGGCGAGGTTGCTTGTGGTATTGTTGTAAAGGTGAGGGTTTTTTTTTGTTTTTGGCGAGGTTGAGTTTTGGATTTATTTGTGGATGAAAAGTTTACCGGAAGGAAATAGATTTATGGTAGAAATGATATTTTTATATTATAGTAGCAAGTTCAGGCGCACTTCCTTTACTTTGAATTATACAATTAATATATTGAAATATTATGAATTTAAAATTTATTTTACTTTTTGACATACGCAAATTTATCGAATATTTTTTATTGAATTTGTATTTCTTTTAGTTTATTCCTATAATATAAAAATTTGAAGGTTAGATATTTAACAGTAACCAGAACAGTATTTATATTCCTTCATTGTTAATTACAGATAGAATTTTAATACTTTTATACCACTCTAACCTCAAAATCATAACTTTAATATGATTATTCGGCTCTCGTGATATAAAATATGGTTCGAAACTAGTGTGTAAGAAGATTTTTAACTCATGTGACTTAATAATCATCTTCCGCACCCGTGTCGAAATGTACTATTTTGTTATACAAAATCAAATTTTACGTCATTAATATACTATTAATGACTTATATTTTTAGTTTAAATATTTCCTAATTCCATACTTTGTGGGTTCTATTTGAACCAATCAGCTAAGACCACCAACGTCCCCGTGAACTAATCACGGGCTTCTTTTAAACATACTTGTCCAACCGCAAATGTTTTATTTCGACTTCACATTTTCGTTATCACTTTGTAATGACAGGACAAGAAAGATCAGAAGCTTTCATATTTTATTCTTTTCATATTCTATAGTTTTATAATGGCGTGCTTTTTTAGAAACTGCAAAACACATTATTCCACATACTGAAAAGGAATATGAATAAAATTGACGAATAGAATAATTTAAAACTAAAGTCCCTGAAGATAAATGAAGCTCTATGTTTAGATATTCTCAAAGGACTGTCAGAGGTTTCATTTTGTTAATTATGTGTTAACTATATTTTTAAATAAAAAATAGAAACGAGATTATTATTATTTTATTTATTTCTGAGCAATTTCTTTGTCAAAGAAACATGTTTTGTTTTCGTATGAAATTCGTATATTTTTCAACAATTTATTCATCATATTGCCACCGATGACTTAATTTGCATGATTCTACAATGCTCCTCAAGGGGATTGTCGTGATTTTGAAGTGCGTTCAGTCTTTAATTTTGAGTCATAAATTATTAAAATATAATAATGTAAGCACACGGATATGAAAGGCAAATACTTTCTGAAGCTTAAAAAACTATTGTGATAAAAAATTGTTAATCGAACACTAAGGAAAAAAGTTACTTTCGCTTCTTACCAACTTTTTATTTTTCATTCGATTTTAATGTTTCACGTCTTGTTTTACTTCTTAAACATTTGTCTACGACCCATCCAGACTTATATTATGGAATAATTAATATATACAAAAAAAACATGTAATTTTGTACAGTTTAAGCACAATAAATTTCAAGTTTATACTGTATTGTACTGTAAACATGTGCATTCATCCCCAACAAAAATCAAAGCTCGTGCTGTAGATAAACCACGCCAAGTTGCACTAGGCTGCACCCCGTGCCGCACAGATATACACCGAGCGCAAACGAATGAGCGAGAGAGAGAGAGAGAGAGAGAGAGAGAGAGAGAGAGAGAGAGAGAGAGAGAGAGAGAGAGAGAGAGAGAGGATCTCTCCCTCTCTTTCTCGCTTTCAGCGAAACAAGCGGTGGGGGACGACGATAGAGCAAAAGTGCAACGCTCGGCACGAGGTTCACTGCACACTCACACATGTACCGGCAGACGTGGCCACTGCCGCCGCTACCGATGCCACTGACCCATTAAACATATAGCGTATATATACGAGAGCGAGGCATTAGCATCATCGCGCGGCTTGCGGCCATTATTTGAATTGCTGAGCTCTCTTTCTCTCTTCCTCTCTGTTTCTGTCTTCGTCGCCTCTGCTCGCTTATGCAAGTATAACGACAGGCCATTTTCGGTATGCGTATATATTATAGGTTCCGAATTCGGATGTCGAGAGCGGTATACACACGCGTTTGGCGCGAGATGAACGGTGAGAGTTTATCCAAGCGGTCGTACGTGACTGGAGTTGAGATTTGACTGTGAAAAGATGTTTTTTTATTTTAAATTAAACGAAAGTGTAAAAATGTAAAGGGGAAATTCATTCAAACATAACCTCAGGATGACACGTGTGCGCCTTGATGTGAGCAAAAAGTAGTTACTATTTTTTTATGTAGGGACAATCTAACGGACGTTAGACGAACCGAAATTTGAAGTATTTAACAATTTATTTGCGCCGACTTTTCGGGAGTTTTCATGGAAAGAAACTCCCTTTTCAGAAAGTACTATTGGCAATTTTTACTATGACGGGTAGCAAAATTTCTTATAACCGAAGCATTCTTAAATGTAGCGCTTTTTGCTACATGTAACATAATAATTTTTATAAATTAATTATTAGAATCTGTTTGGAATATTTATGACAACGAAATTTTTACTATGTATAACATAATAATTTTTGTAAATTAACTATTAGAAAATTTATTCCAAATATAATAATTATTTCTATTATAATAATTAAAAATTCAGCATAATGCACGTTTGTCCATCCATTGCTACAGAATATAGTAATTTTTCTTACAAGATTTCTCTCAGTGTATACTTAATGCCAATATTAGACGTTAATAAAATTACTTTTATGTATGACCATTTGTTAAAAAGAATTGATCTTTTTTTCAAGGTAGGTATATATATATATATATATTTATTTATTTGACTGAAAATTATAAATTGAATTCGATACCATGTTACTCTGAAAATCTAACAAATATACTCGCAATTAATTTGTGTGATGTACAAACGCGAGCTGAAAATTCATGCTTCCGACAAGGAACATGTTTATTAATTTTTGGTCACGGACTTGCCTAAAAGAACACGCTACTAATTAATCTACCGTCCCCGCCTTTTTCTCACCCTGTTTAATAACAATATCTCGCATCACTCACATTTAATGCCCACTTTAAACACATCTGCGCGCCGCAGGTGCGCGTATATATAAGGACAGGGATAGAGAGGAGAAGAGAAGAGGAGAGAAACTAAGTGCGGGTTCGAGGACCGACATTAGCGCGCGGAGCGAGCGAGGGCAAGAACCGCAACTGCGCGCAGTAGGAGCTACTGCCCTTTGCGAACTCTTCTTCTTATTCTTCTTCTCGCGCTTTGTTTGAGATGTGTATACGTGATGCGGTGGGCGGTTTTCCAGAAATTTTCGGAAGAAGGGTTCACGAAAATGCTATTGTTTATTAGATCGTAATATATTTATTAAATTAGCGATAAAATTCGTTGAAACTTTATCTGTAATCTTATTTTATTATTCAATTAATGATTTAAATCTTCAGGCTAGAATATAAAATAAACTTTAAATGAAAAAAAAATTGAAATAATAATAAATTTCTACAATAAATTCAAGGGAGCGAGAATTTTCTACCATAATTTACTATTAAATTCACATTTTATGATATATTACGAAATAATATCACTCCGCCTATGTACCGGCATTATTTATTCGCACGAATATCGTTCCTCAAATATTTCGCCCTCTCCAGACCCGCGCAATAATCTAACCCCCTACCTCTTCAACCCTCTCATCCCATCGGAAATGAAAAAACTCCACAGCCTCCCGCTACCTCTCTCTCTCTCTCTCTCTCTCTCTTTCTCTCTCGTTACACCACCGCCCTCTCCTCAAAAACAACCCAACGTGCAGACCCTTCTATACATAGCCCGTCTAAATATTCTTACTCTCCGCGTCTCTCTCTCTCTCTCTCTCTCTCTCTTTCGTGCTCATATACTTACTCCCGAGGGTGCGACGCTCGGACCGTCTCTGTAGTCAAGGTTGCCGACCTCGCGGCCGCGCGGTGAAGGTCCGCCCGTAACCCAGAGCGTGTACTTGGCCGCTGCCGCTGCGATGTCGGTGACCGGGACGTCGTCATGCGAGAGCGAGAGAGAAAGAGATAGAGCGAGAGAGAGAGAGAGAGAGAGAGAGAGAGAGAGAGAGAGAGAGCAGGCGAGGAGAAGAGGAGGGGAGAGAGGGTAAGGGATAGGAGAGGCAAGAGACAGAGTGGGGAGGAGAGGCAAGTGACATCGTAGGGCTAACGAAGATAATTGGGATTGATGGGGAGGGGAGGACGAGGCTGAGCGAGTATACGCATGGAGTGGATGGATGGTGTAATGGGGTTATGTAATCTGTGGAGTTGCGTAAGGATTTGATTTTTATGGTGGTAGCTTGAAATGTTTCACGAGATATTTTCTGTGTACATTGCGAAGAGAAACAATACCTTTTACAACGAAGAACTGATTTTATAATGCGACCGTATAGAAAGACAAACGATTGCATGCTTAATTTGCACTCACGTACCGCGCCGTCCCGTCTCTTTTTAACAAATTAATCGCACCAACGTGAGGAGAACTTCAGCACGCGCTCACCGCCCATCCACCCACCATGATAATCAACTACTGCCGCGCGCGCTTCTCACATATCCCCGCATCAGATACACGCATACCGCGCGAAACACAAAGAGCAGCGGGAAACCGCGCTCGCACGAGTCTACAGACCAATTACGCAATAATGATTTCAGAAGCTGCTGTGCACCCGTGCATCGGAATCAAAGGCTCTCTCTGCTCTCGCGATAAGAAAAGAAAACGCGCTAATTGCAACCCTTTTTTCTGCTCGTGGATGAAGAGCGCGCGCGCGTGTGCGTGGAGAGAGAGAGAAGAGAAGAAAGAAGGTAAAGAAAATAAAATCGCTTTCTTCGCGCGCGCACGTGTGCTTTATTCTTCGCGCCCTGATGCACTCATCTGGGTGCGTTCTTGTATTTTACTCTTTTGAGATCGTGCGGTATTTCGAGCGTGCAGAATGAACGCGTGCTTGTTGACAATTCTCTCTCTCCCTCTCTCACTCTCTCTCTCTCTCTCTCTCTCTCTCTACGCTCTTTTCTGCGTGTGTACTCTCTAAAGTAACATAAGTGAAATTTCACTTATTTGTCAAGTACATAGTCGTTCACTTAGAAAAAGTGAATTTTCACTTTTCCAAAAAGTGAAAACAAAATAATTTATATAATAAGAGCATTTCTACTTTATATTTATTTCCATGACATTTTTAAATAAGTAAAAAGTTCACTTTTTTGAAAAAGTGAAAAAGTCCTTATGAATACGTGATTAAAAAATGAATTCAATATGTCAATATTCACATATTCGCAGTGAACGTATTTGTACTAGACGAATAAGTGCACTGAGAGAAGAATATTTTTATAGTTAACATATTTATCTATTTGATTGGAACTACAGTATTGTAACTGTTACAATGTCCTATATTTGAATAGGGAAGATTTTTACGGTAAAACCCAATAGAGTAACTATTACAATATCAATGTTTACTAGTAACATATTGTAAGTTAACTGTTACAATATATATTTGGACATATCTAAACATACGCATGTTAATAGTAACAATGCCATGTGAACAGTAACCAAATCCTTCTCTCAGTATGAATATTGACATGTAATAAGTGGGAGGATGGAATCTGGGTTGGCGCAGTCGTGCAGAAATTCGCAGAGTTTCAGCCGCTAGACGGGGAACCAGGAGATACGGGGACAAAGAGACTCGGCTGTATATTGGCTGACAAAGAAATGATGCTGAGAGGGTGGGCCAAGTGCGACGGATATTTGGCGGACTTTAAAGAGGCTTTTCAACGCTACTTTGATTCTAATAATGATACTTTCAATTCTATTCGAAATTATTATTTTAAAACATTAATATGGCTGCCAAAATTTTAATAGATGCACACAATTACTAAAAACTACACGAATTAGCAGGTACCCAAAACTGAGCTGGGACAATAATTTCAAATATGAATTTACCTATACATTCATATAATTATTCCTTTGAAAAGAAACGCATTGGACAGCTTAGCTATTAAAAATCCACCCCTTTGTATAATCTTTACAATCTCGTAACAGCCCTCATTCATCATCCACCTGTCTCTTCCCTTACCACGTAACCTCCAATCACATCATCTTCACTCCACCTTCCGCGTCTCCCACTACTTAAATCCCTCATCATCGTCCTCACCGTTATCACCACCGTGTACTACCACCCTCTCTCTTTCTGCACAAAAGAATCGCACGGGCACATCTCTCCTCGCCAGACAGACAGGAACAAAGAGCGAATGAGAGCGAGAGAGACAGTGAGAGAAAGAGAACCCTGGTGGTAACCAGACCGAGCCAGACAGACAGGAAAGTCGGGCGTTCGCTTGCTCGTTTGCAAGGGGTAGTTCAGCGGCGGTCGTCATGGTAACCCCGCGGCCAGACGAAAGAGAGAGAGAGAGAGAGAGAGAGAGAGAGAGAGAGAGAGAGAGAGAGAGAGAGAGAAAATGTACTGCACCCTCACATTGCGCGCGGACCTTGAATGCGAAAATCGAAGGGCACGCCGACGATGCTTCTCCCGCTCGCGTATTTTTTTTTCAAGGTTCGGTTGGAGCCGAGAGACAATGGGCCGGCGATGCTGACCGAATATATGCCGCGTGGATCATCGTTGTCGTTATATCTTTGTTCAGTTCGGGAAAATGTGTGGCGGTGGTGAAAGGGAGGAACGATATATGGCAGGTGATGTGGGAGCCGCGATTCAGTCTCTGTTGGGCGGTGGCAAATAAACGCTGAATTCGGTGGAATGGTACGCAAAGAAGGGATGAGGGGTGGTATGAAATTTCTTAGAGATTTTAGGTAGGAGGTTCAATTTTTCATCGTTAGGATGGGGCGTAGCTGCTGGGAGAGTACGTGCCTGTCGATAAGTCAATTTATAAGAATATCATTGTGTCGCTCGTGAAAAAGAGGGACCCAATCTGTGCAAGAAACAAATTTAAACTGTTCTCATTCAAATTCACAGCGTATCCCAGCATTTGCAAATGTTTGCAAGGCCAAACCTCAAGTTCACAATCAACAGCTACCGAATTGCATAACTAATCCATTTATAATCCCGCTAATGAAACCCAATGCGGCGGAATAACCCTGAAAACACATACACACAAAATGACGCTTATATCCCTGGAGACCCCGAACTACGACACAATGAAGATAAATGAAGGCAAATGGCGAAAGTATCTCTCTCAGTGTTGCGTTGCGCGCGTGCCCGTGTATTCACTCGTGTAATTACAGTGACCATCGCTGGATATCTATATATATACACAGGCGTGGACACGTTTCAGCGGATTCGAGTGGAGCGCACGAGGAACGTCCAGCTCGTCGAGTGTCATTGCCAGGAACATTGCCAGAGACGTGTATACAATGGGCGGACGCCTGTCGGCGGCCTTTCTCTTTCGTTGTTATCGTTAGTATTTGATAATCATATATTTATAACTTTTCATATTAGTACGTCATTGTTCAGGACGGACCAACACTTGAAACACGTTATTATAGAATTATTGTGAGATTCGTACGAGGGTTCGGTATAATGACCTCTTATCCAACTTTCTATAAGTACCGTCAGTAAATGGGTACTTAAAATAGATTTAGCCACAAAACAAAATTACATTATCTCAAATACCTAAAATAGACATTTTCCATTAACGAGCGAGAGAGAGAATAGAATAGAATAGAATAGAATAGAATAAACTTTTATTAGAACTAAGGACCAGGGGTCCAAAATAGTCCTGGCAAAGCAGGGCATTACAAATATTTACAACACATGGCGCAAAATTATAAAAATAAAATAAAATAAAAAAAACAACATATAATAATAAAAATAATAACAATAAATAAAGCACATTTTAAACGTGAAAGTACCAACGCAATTCCGAATATAATACAAGTACTGATAAAAATAAAATAAAAAATACAAAAAGTATAACAGTCGCATGTGTAAAACAATTACGTACAAATTACGGTTAAATGAACGTCAATAGTACATAATACGCATACAATAGTGAACAAGTTTTCAACAAATGAATAATCGGATAATCGCACGCACGCTCGCTGTATAACCACGCCGCAGTACCCTGGCACAAACAAAGTTTTACGATGGTGCGCAATGCCTAAAAGATACCGATACAAATGAGCTTTGAAGCACGGCCGTGCGAATTGTGAGCGTATCGAAGCCGG
>JAPYZP010019032.1:0-11970 GCA_030522985.1 Torymus sinensis
ATATACGATATATTCACTATAAATATACACTATTTTTTTGTAAAATGGCCCAAGATATAATCTCTAGCTTTATTTTAATCAAGAGATATAGTATTTTCAATTTTATCGCATTGAGGAAATCATTTCATGGATTTTCATGGGCCAAGGCTTAAATTACTTAAAAATTATGCAGTTATGATGACACGGAGAGTTGAAAATATAAGATTTCCTGAAGTCAATCGTTTTTTTATGAAAAAAAAAACTACTTTTTCTCAACTCAGGCATAAAATAGGGCCTTTTTCACGTGTGAAAGTAGAAGAGGAAATTTCGCATTTCGAGCGTATTTATATGAAGGTAGTAAGAAATATCCACGCGCGCCTACCACAAAACAGGTAAGAAATGAATATTTCTACCTCCTTTTAACAAGGTATAGTTAATTTCGTATATATTTCAAATTATTTTGATTTCCAACTGCGTTATGTAATACGACTCGAAATGCCCAATCCTCTCTCCGACTCACACACGTGAAAAAAGCACTGTCATGTCTCCGTTAAAAAAAAATACGGTGTGTAACGCGGGAAGAAAAGCTATTTCAGACTCGGGTGAGGTGTTTTCAGCACTCAACTCCGACTCGTGCAGAACACCTCAGCCTCTCTAGAAATAGCTTATTTTCACCCCTTGTCGCACAATGAATTAAATCATGAATTTTATGAATCATCATGTTTTTTTGTGGTTTTTAGCATTTACAAATTATTTGCTTCAGAAAATCTTACATTTTCAAGTCTTCGTGCCATAAGTGCATGCATTGCAAATAATTTAGGCCTTTTCCGTTGATTTTGGGCTCCGAAGCCACTAGGTGTGAGATGCCCTTAAAATACAGTACGTTGAATATTTCATTAATATCATCCGAAAATCAGAAAAAACGTTATCATAAAAATAACACGTCTAATGCTGCATAATACTTGTCTCATACATATATATTTCTCGTATTTATAGACTATATCAGAAAACAAATTTATATTTTGTTTAAACTGAAATATAATAAAAGTATATTATACATATTCGAAGAGTAATGAAAAAGTATGGAATTATACAAAGTCTCATCGCCATACTAAATCTGTTAAAAACATTGTAAATATGTATACAATAAAAATGGAAAATTCGAGTTTTTATAAATATTTTGCAATAGCAAGAATACAAAGAATTTACTTTCTAAAATATATCGAATCGAACGCTAATAAAAATTTAAAAAGAACACACCATCAAGAGCTAGCTGCATTTCAATCAACATTTTAAGGGGATGCCTTTATAATCACATAGGTTATACACAATTACCAACATTCACTGATTTTTCAAATTAATTCTTTTGCATGTATTTTTTCTCTAATATTCGAGCAGAGGCGCATTCTTTGAAGTCAATAGATTGTGCGTGTGCTTCAATAATTTTGAAAATACGAAACTTGATTGAGAAATATGAAAAATCAAATAGAGAAATCTGTAAATGAGTAAGACCTCTGTACGAAAACCCCGCCAAACCCAAAAGGGAAACTCATGTGCAATAAAAAAGAAACACCAATATAACGTTGCGCTTTTGCCCTTTACACAGGGATGAGATGATCCAGCAGATTCGGGACCTGTGGAAGGACAAGGAGCTGATAGACGACTCGGACAAGTGGAAAGGCCAGGCTAAGAATCACCTCATGCTCTACGAGGAGAAGCTCTTCGCGTTCCTCAAGGGCGTCAACTTCCAGAGCGTATATACGAGTCCATTGTCCGTTATTAAAGGAATATCATCATTGCATAAAGACATTTTTCATATATATATATTCGTCTGACTTGATAAAAGTCAGATCGAGCCCTGCACTCGGAACGAGCCACACCGTCGGTCCGAACATTCCGACGCGTCTCGCATTCTGATGCTGTCGAGGGCCTTCGCAGCGGGCGATTAGATGCTAGCTTGGCGTCATTGATCGCTAAGCTAGTGGATAGAGGGTAGAGATAAGTAAAGAGAAAAGTTCTCGGGAAATGCGCTGATGAGAAAACGAGAGGCGCATATATATGTGAGCGCAAAGGATTAACGGGCGAGAAGTTTTTTCATTGAGTGCTGTTTGAAAAAGTATTGATTCGATACGACGTATAATTGTTCAAAGAACTATACTTAATTAAACTATATTTAATTATTATACATTTATTGGTGCGAGGCTGATTAACGATTATCGACGCGAAATTTTCCTCGTAAATTCAATCTTCCCCTATTCATAAATTACGATTTCAAGTCACGCGATCATCCGCAGCTTCCCGTCTGCCCGTATATATTCACCTTTTATTCGCACAATTCTATTCGGAAGATCGTAACGCTCACGGATGATTGATTATGGGACGACGCGTCGCGCACAGACCTTTTTTCGGTTCTTTGACCCTTTCAAGGTTCGTTAGATACGTACATTTATTGTATTTACTGTCATCCGATGCGATGTGTCTATGTGTGTATCAGAATATGACGTCATGGCTGTGATGGCGATTTTGACTGTTGACATATTCGCTGATCGTGCGTTTGGTCTATCTCAGCATCGCAGGTCAATGACGTCTCGGAAAGCTGTTGCGGAATGGTTATGGAAGGGGGTGAATGGGTCGTAAATATTTTCGCAAATTAAGTATTGGTAGGGGCATTTTTCCAGATAATGCGTTGAGTAGGAGATGATAGGTATATTTTGTTCTATTACGTTATTAAAGTTAAAGCTACAATGTGGAGATAATATTATGTAGATGAAAAACTATATTTATCCTTTTACTTTGAAAACTATAGCTACGGGCTTAAAAACTTGTTATTCGACTCAGGGAGAAAAACCTGAGATTTTAAGTAGATTTAAACTTTTTTAGAGAGACAACATCTCACCCGACAGTTTTTAAAAGATAATTGATAATAGAATACGAGTCATGATGCGTCTTTTTCATATTACAGCAGAAATGTAAAATGAAGTTCGCGTTAAGCGGATGAGCTTAGACGCAGTATATATATTTTTCGTCCTATTTAAAAATGTGTCGTATTTACGAAATAGCGCGAGCGCTGTTTGTCTAGCCTCATGATGCGATTTTTCTCTAAACGTTTAATCAAGAGATATTTAATGGTAATTTCAAAACTATAGACGTCACTATATTATAAGTATTTTGTTCTATCTCGGCCAGAAAAACACGACGCTTGCGAGTCCACTCCACTCGAATAATATATCGTTGCGCGGTTCCCGCCTCGTTTCACTTCTCTATCGAATGAATAACAAGGTCGCCCTTTCTTTTCATTAATTTTCATATACTATTACCCGCGTTTCACTTCTCTATCAAACGAATAACAACGTCGCGCCCGTCTTTTTATTAATTATCACTACTGCCTGCGTCTGTTTAAATAACTACCTTGAATTTCAATCCCAATTCTTCGAAGCCTTCGTTTCATTAAAATTCGCCGCAGTAAGTATAAAGAAGCTTACTTACTGCGTCCGAATGCCTCAAAAGAAAATCCCTCCGTTACATTTAATCAACCTAATACCCATTGCATATTTCCGACTTTAAATCCACTTCGCAAAGATCCTAAACCTTTACCTCATTATCCCGTCTGTCTCTCTTTCTCTTCGCTCTCGCTCTCTTCTCTTTGAGCGTCCTTCGACGTGGACACTCTGGCCCCGCGTGATTTACGCGACCGGCGTGACGTACGGGCCGCGGAAGTGGACGGTCGCTAGTACGTGGGAGAGACTGCGGAAGGGAGGGGGTTTGTTTTATCAGGTGTCGCGTTGGACCTTTTGGGAAGCCGACTGATTTAGGGCACGCGCGTATCTCTCGTTTGTTAGTGGGACACGATGTGTTGTTTGGGAAGTTTTTAGCGCCCCGAGGATGGCCATGCGAAGTGCCTGATGTGTCGTATTTGTTTTTTCAAATGATTTTCTCTCTACTTTTTGCTTTATTTTTATTTCTTAGCTTTAAAATACCGTTTTTTTTAAATAGTATAATAAAGACTTCAAAGGAAAATTTCTATAAAGTAGTTCCTTTTGTTTCTGCGAATATTTCTCAAATAACTTTCTAGAAATCTTGTGCAGCTAAAAATGTAGAAATTTAACATAATAGCCTAAAAAAAATGATCGTATAAAATGATCATTATCAGCAGTGTAAGCAGCTCTCACCTCGCTGAAACCACTCTGCAGAGCAAAAGAGCCAACCTCTCTACCGCTTAAAACTCATCTCGATCGTCGAGCGCGCGCGTAAGTACGGCCGTGGCACTCGGCGCGTGGTGTACACCTATTTCCAGAGACACACGCGATTGCGCAAGAGCGACGTGTGTCGTCCTAGGAATTTCGAGAACGCGGCCGACTGCGGCGGATCAAGTTGTTGTGTGCGACGAATGCGAGTAGTGGTGGAAAAATGCGTATAGCGAGTCGCGCGGTATATTTTCGGGAGTAGAGTATTTTCGGTGCGGGGTATTAATCATTTTGTGTGAGAGCTGGGATATATATATATAAGTGGGGATAGGATGTCGATGACTTGGATAATATATGTAGGTATAATTAGGGAAAATTAGCGTTTGGTGGTGGGGACTGTTTAAGAGATATATAAATCTAAAGGGATTATTTTAAGATCCGGATTATGTTATTTTTGGCCGGGTCTGAAAAATTTACAGTTTTTTGCCGCTGTCGTAGGACTGCTCTGCTTTTGTTTGAATGAAATTATAAAAACGTTTTACAGAGTTAGATTATTCTGTCTCCAGTATAAGTGAAAGATTTCTCGATGGTACATCGACGCACTAATTTGTCGCAGTTTTTTAGTGCACCCGCAAAAGCCTCAAACCAATCCCACCCGCGACAATTAAAAGCCCACCTACAACAACTCAGCGGCGTCTCGCGCGCGCTCGGCCTCATAAACTTCGCCTCATAAAACCCCCCCGAAAACAATAAATAAACCCAACACAGAGAGAGAGGCTCACAGAAATTCTCTCTCTCAGTCAGCGCGCGCGCGAGCACGTTTCCAACCATAACGAGAAGAAAAAAAAAGTAGTATCTTCTCCCCATATTTCCGTCGTGACCGCGCGAGCGAGAGGAGCGAATATGTCGCGCGCGGTTATATTTACCCCCGGCGACGCGGAAAGATCTCGTCTTTCTCGTGTTCTATCTCTCTCTAGCGCGCGTTTCCGCTGACGCGGTAGTTTGTTGGCGCAACGCGATCGGAAGAGTAGGGAGGTACATGTGCGGTCGCTGACTTTTTGGATTTGTTATGAGGACGATTGAATTACGGTATAAATGGGTTACGTTGTGTAGTTGGTTTTTTTAAGGAGATTTCGAGAATAATTAAAAGGGATTCTGAAAAAGTAAATGCTTTTGTCGATGTGTGCTTTGGTTAATCAAAAAAGTAATAAGCCAGCGAGTTTGACCTGAATAATTATTGCAGAATTCTTTCGCATTAAATATTGCTTGTTTAACCTTTGAAATTTTAAACTTTTTCGAAACGTATACTCCCACTTCCGTGAAATGTGGAAACTGGTATATGGAACCGATCATTTTAATTTGTATCAAGTTTAAAATTCATCCAACGGGTGGCGAAGAGTTGAGCACATTTAAACTTCGTCCTACATTTGAAAACGCAACTCAACATCCTGTTACCAAGGCACTATATTGGCATTGAGCTTTCGTCGAACTCATGAATTTTGACCTTGAGCACAATGGAAAATTTAGAAAGTTCGAAAGCGACTTCGTGTACAAAGTTTACGCGGCAGTATAAAAATTTGGGACGAACGGGAGGAGAAGGGAAGATCTAACAAAGTTCTTTCCGCAGTGTCCCGATATACGTGAGATGGGCGAAAATCGAGAATATTGAAACATAAAAATCGCGCATATGAAAAACGTATAAAAAACAGCATCTCTGGAGTGAATTAAAAAAAATCTTTATTACAGCTTTCTCTATGAAATAGCCTACCTAAGCTACCTTGAATTTTAATCTGAATTCTACGAATCACAGCCCTGCGTTGAAAACCTTTGTCTTGAGAAAGAAATTTTTCAAGCGATGATGAATAATTGATTACAGCTGATCGGTATATATATTTTGCTGAAATATTGCACCCTGACTTAAGAAATCAGCAACAAAAGACACTAAAATAAATTTACCCAACCCCACGCTATCACGTCCGCCTGTATCAATGCCACTCCGAACTTTGAAACTCTATAAATTATCGACACATCCGAGACGCTCTCCCGACACACACACACACGTGTCTCCCGTTCTCTCGGATCGATGCCTTGCGCGGCTTATACCCCGAGAGATGTGCGCTAGCGCGAAATAGATCCAAAATTGGATCGATGATTGCATCCCGCCGTCAAAAAGCTCGGCTTTCATTCGATATGCATACGCCGTTGAGAGAGTGCATGTCGAGGCGACTTTTTAGCCGTTTTAATGAGTTATATGTCAGTGGGCGTGTTTTTTAGGCGTGCGCGAAATTAAATTGCGGACACACCGGTTAAAAGTTTAATTTATCACGTGTTACGATGAAATTTGAATTTTCACTCGTGCGTCGAGCGCGGAAGCTTTTTATAAATGTTTTTACATTCGAATTTATTGCTGAAATTTAATGCCCGCGTGTCTTGACGCTGCGCGTGTCATGTGTATGCATTTAATTTCTGTACCGCTGTGCGGTAATTAGAGGTATTAAACGGAAGTGTTTATTAAACTTTTATCTTAACAAAGAGGGTTATTGATCGCTCCATGGGTCTACTATTTAGATCTGAACTTAGTACACGATTGGGGAGTACAAGTAATACTAGTTTAACGTTATCTGATTAACCGTATAAAAACCATTTTTCTTGAGAAAGTCAAGAAAAATTCGAGATATATCCCAACAATTTAAGCTAAATTATAGAGATTATTTGAATGAGTCTTTTCTTTAGAAAAGGAAATGGGTTCAGTCAAGTACATATAACGACAAATTCATTTGAACGACCGATGTTTTATTATTTAAATTAATGATAATTAGGGAATGCAAATGAAATATATTTCCTCTCAAATTATTTCAGTTTTCATTACTATGCACGCAACGTGCGAAAGATTTGAAATTGAAATTGCAGGGATGCGGACGAAAGTGCAGTACACAGTTATGCCATACTGCGGGAATGAGGGAAACTGCAGAATGTGTGAAAAAAAATATAACCAGCTGGATAAGTTCTGGGGAAACTAAAAATTTTGCGGTTTTAAAAATAGCGTCTTTTTGCTAACAAAAGCGCAAATATTTTTGAAAATACCACTTCTAAACATTTCCATTTCGGTAAAATGTTCATTCTTACAACCTACACATCCCATGCGAGTTTCATCTTCGCTTTTATTAAAACTTACAACTGCATCTTTGATTTATCTACGCAAGAAGAAAGTACACAAATGTAAAACAAGCCAAATTTAAAGTGACAAATAAAATAAAAAAAAAAAACTAATGCAAAAAGCTCGGATACGGGAGCACTGAGTGCGCGTGAATTAATGCGTGAGGAAGGTTAAAAATATGTAATAGAAAAACACGGGTGTATATAAACGCCGGCGGCGTGGGCTGCAGCGAGTGAGAGTGAAAACGTAAGTCTTTCAAGAAGCTTTCAAGATCTTAAGCGAAAATGGAATGATTTTAATGCACGGGGGAAAATGAGGGTGCGAAAGTGTTAGACAGTTGCTTGGTACCTGAATCGGAATTGCTTACATTATAGCAAACCTTTGTCCCTCCGTAACATAAACTTTTCATTAAGTATATGATACGGAACTCTGCTAACCTCTTCCTGTACGATTTATTTTAATAAAATTTCAAATTTCGATTCTTTTTAAGTATTAATAAATAAATTATACATATTCTTAGTGAAAAAAATCGACTGGTATTTGCAGTATTTCACCTGAAGAATCTAATGCAATTGACATTTTTCAGTTATTATATAAGATATCGTCATAATACAAATTTTAATTAGTTACTCATGGATATCTTTATAGATATACTCAATATACGGAATTCTGTAAAGGGTAGATTTCTTAAATGGGGTTAGAAGAACATCTTTTT
This sequence comes from Torymus sinensis, assembly GCA_030522985.1. Taxonomy (NCBI): domain Eukaryota; kingdom Metazoa; phylum Arthropoda; class Insecta; order Hymenoptera; family Torymidae; genus Torymus; species Torymus sinensis. The sequence goes on from JAPYZP010019032.1 coordinate 8,036, forward strand.
AGTACCAAAACCCGATTAAGAAAGGTAGAAATTACGTATGGTAAGGTACTTTTATTTCTATAATTCTAAACACTTTATTTTAACATAACGAATGAAATTCTCTGTTACTCATCAATTGATGTGCTGCTTATATGTATTTTAAAGTATTATTTATAAGTATTTAAAGTAATGTATTTTACATTACTTTAAATGTCATTATTAAAAACGAAACTTATTTTAAAAAACACAATTAATCGCTGGCCCACTTACACAGTCAATGAGAAAAGTGACTTCTTTGTGGCGTGATTAATACATTATATCCCTTTTAAAAAAACATGTCGAAGTAAGTATTTTTTCGACAAGTAAGTATTTTTTCACTTATTTCATAAAAAACGACTTTTATACAGAAAAGTTTATCACGAACTACTAGTTGTTGCAGTAGCTTTCATATAAGTTATCCGGTAAAAAAAAAATGAGTAACGCTACCACTTTTTCACTATTTCAGGACTAGAAAGGAAGAAAAAAGGTCCTATGAAAGTGTGCACTCTTCATTTTTTTTTTAATTTTTCGCTATAGCTCAAATTTGAAAAGTTTGGCGGAATTACTCATACGTACGTAGTTTTTATAGACAGCTATTCTACCACTATGATACGCCGATCGAATCACCATAATCGTTATCTCCGCGGCGACCTCTCTAAAACCCTTCAGCTCGGAAAAATCAACGCCAGCACTCTCGACCGACGCATTATACACAAACTGTTATTCAACGACGTGTTTAGGAGATTCGCGGGGGCGGTTCAGCTCTCGTTGCCGCTCCGTTAACTCGCGCTCGCGTATATGTACAAGCTATAAGGTGTATATATATGTACGCGCCGACGATGAACCACAGCCAGCGTATGCCGGTCGACTCATGGTTCTCGAGTGCTCGGTGCTGGTGATTATATACGGGGCTGGAGAAATTGCTCCAAGGATATGTTCGGACGGAAGTAAAATGAAATTTGAAAGATAGCGATTTGCGTGTGCACTTCTCCAGCGTTGCGGACCATCTAGATTTAGGAATTTTAGCCCAACGTTTCGCTCACGCATACCGACAGAAAAGGATATTCTCGAGAACACGAGTATAAATAGTATAAGTATAATTACCGTGCTTGGCTGGCGGGGCCCGGGGCATAAATATAAGCTTAGAAGTTGCCCAAACAACGTTAAAACACGAAACTATTCGGCACTTTCCTCCGCCTGAAATTGTATGTAATTCAAAGTAAGTGAGTATGCAACCAGCCAATAGATGCGGCAAAGTGGCTAGCTTGCCCTGCCATCGCCACTGACTCGCAACTGAATTTACTTCTGCCTTTGGTGGTGTGTACATATAATCTGTACACGTGCGGTTTCAATTTCCCAGGAAGGTGCGAGCGCGCGGGATGAGGCTAATATGCGAAACACCACTGTAATGAAACTCCAGGAATAACAGTTACGGTGCATCGGTGTGGGTGTATATTATACTGTGTACCCAAAAGTGATGTGACATCGTCGCAGGGTTGGAAACTGTGCATGCGAATGGAACTCGTGATGCGAAAGGGCGCGAGTGAAAGAGATATAGTTTGAAGATAGGATGGAAATGGAGCATATTTTGGTGTGACGAAAGGTAAAAGCTGTATGCCAATGAAGAAAGTGCACCGAGAAAAATTTTTTAATAAAAATTACTATACTATTTGATAGTGAACGTGGGAGCCTCATGTTCACATAAACATTGCTATACGTTCAATGAAAATTGCAAAATAATATAGCAGTATTTACATAAATTATAGTAAAGTACTAACTTTCATAAAAATATGAATCTACGACCCACGAAATTCCTATCAAATAATATAGTCATTTTTACTATACAATTGTTCTCCGTGTTTGAGACGTAAGACCGCAACGAGTATATTTCTCCATTGAATGAATATTTTCATGCAGATCGAATCGACACACCCAGCAAGAATCACTGAAGCACTCCTATCGGCCTCCCGCAGCAGCGTCAATACAGCCGCAGCGCAGCTCTATGGAGCATATGGGCTTTGCGGGTCGCATGAAGACGCCGCGCAACGACGACACGTGCGCACGCGACGCAATGCAATTTCGCGCGCGCCCGCGCCCAACAGTCGCCAACATTGTTGTTGTCGGAGGCGCGCGATGATTTTTTTACGACCGGGGCCAAGTGCAGTTTCGCGATTTTCATCCGGTCGCCCGTTAAAGCGTGAAAATTGCTTTTTTATTGCGCGGGAGTATATTAGGTCGGCATCGAGGCAATAAGTGTAGTTTATTGGCAGACAGTTGTTAAGCAGGTAATTTTTAGAGAGTGCAAGTGGAAAGTGGCTGTTAATTTTTTATATGCGTCTCAGTGCAGGCGAGAAGAGAATAGGCGATGCCTGAGAAAAGAATAATGAAGATACGATGCAAAGTAGCTTTATGGCATCAAGGAAGTGGTTTGTTTTTTTTTTTAACTTTGTTACTTTTTGCGACTTCGCTGTACGTTGCATTGCAGCAACCAAATAATTGAATCGAAAGTAGAGTTAGCAAATTAGCCCTTAACTTTCCTACCCTAGCCTGCATACGCCCTACATCGAGGCAAGCCGAGTTTTAGAGAAATAAAACAAAAATATATTCTCTTACTGCGGATAATTTTACATCTACAATATTGAACTATTAAATGTAATACTCCCATGCGCAAAAATGGAAACTATTGCATATACGTTGGACTATATTGGAAAATCATATCGTCGATGTAGTAGCAATATGTAGCGCGACAACAATTGCAAGGCTATTGCCGCTCTTTGCCTTGGGTACTAACAGCAATAAACTGCTAATATTTTGCTTTCAATTTTGTATGAATAAAAAGTATTTTGAGCTGATTTGAACCGAAACTCTATTTGGGTTCCTAAGCTTTTGCTCGTTATCCACTAAAGTTTGTTTGTTTTTGTTAATGAATCAAATGGACAGTTGACCCAGGTAATAACCATTGGAAGATCGCAGAAAATACATTAAAATTCGATAATCGAACAACTACATCACTTTTATACATCTCCGTATACATTAAGTTTAATAAGTTGCATTTACACTCTTATTATATACATATCTTTTTATCAATTCCCACGCTGACACCTCGTGTGCATCCGTTGCGAACAAAACGCACGCGGGCGCAGCGTGGAATATTGCATTATCGGCGAAATTCAGGCGTTCTCGTAACGGCGGAAGCCAATAACGTTAATGAATTTCGTCCTGTTTTATTAAATTATTGTATTAATCCGCACATTTGGGTTCTCTTATCGCTAGCTGGAAATTGAAAATGGAGGGATTTTAAAACGTCTGCAAAGGGGGGAGGGGTGTAGTATCAAAGCACAAAAGTATCGGTGAACCATTTTCATTGAAAGGAAATATATATTTGATAGCGATCTCAAATATTCGAGATATTTGAACTTTAGGATATTGTTTTAATATATAGTAACTATACGTATTATGCTGGATTTTTTTTATTCCAACAATAAGGGGATTATGAAATCTCGCTTTGTCTTGCGATTGAAGTCGAGACTAAAGTTCACAATACCTTGCGCATCCTTTTGTCTATATACTTTTTGTGTCGACTTTTAAGATTATACTTTATTATAAATTTATATCTTTTTCTTTTTACATTTATTAAGACGACGAAATAACTCAATCTTCTATAAGAAATAAGATTACTTTTCTGTATCTGATATAGGCATCAATAGTAAACAGTAGTACCCTCATATAGTGCTTGCAAAAACTTTATAAGCACAAGTGTAGTTAGATAATTACTAGTTATAAAGCTTGTTTTAATAGGCACTTGAAGGTTAATTATACGACGTCATTATAGGTAAGTCTTTACTTTATGTACCAATTTTGTGCCTGTTTTTGCCTGAACTTTTGCGAATCTGTAATCGGAAGTAAATGTGCGCGTG